>JAOVYV010000028.1:15680720-15698468 GCA_025674545.1 Hassar affinis
AGTGGCCACCAGTCTGGTCCAATTTAGCCATGAAAACTCGCACACTAAAATGACAGGTGTTTCAGTTTCATTGTCTAACCCCTGTGTATATATATATATATACACACACATATATGCTTTAGTGACCCTTTGAGGGTTTTTTTCATTCTGCACACTACACAGAATTTTGTTATTATAATCTGTTATTATAGTCCTGAATATAGTGTGTGTCAGGTCATGTTGATCTTGATAGGTCTGCGCACACAGACACACTCTTCATACTTCATACTATCCTTTTGAGGACATTCCATTCATACACACATATACACCGATCAGACATAACATCAACTAAAAGTGTCCAGTTAGAGTTTTTAAACACTGTGGTCATTTACTGTGCACGCACTCTATGAAATGCATCCACCATATTGCTCCACCCTGTACATGTAAGTTTCTAAACACTGTGTCCAATCACTGTCCATTCTATTAGACACACCTACCTAGTTGCTCCACCCTGTAGATGTAAAGTCAGAGACAGTAGTTCATCTGGTGTTGCACAGTTTGTGTTAGTCATCCTCTAATCACACACGCTAAACACACCACCACCACATCAGCGTTACTGCAGTGCTGTAATGATTTTTGCCAGCCGACACTGGTCACATTCTCCCAGAGATTTTTTATAGTCACAGTGCTGTTGTAAGTTCGAGGTTTTGCTGGAATTCTTGTAGTCTCGGTACACCCTTGAAATACTCGTATGTGAAAATGGCATGCCGCGTACAGTTTTGCACTTAATCAATTAAATCTCCATCAGTGAGCAGTTTATATCTCCAACAGTGTGGACTTTGAAATTTAGTTTAATCAGTTTACTGGTTAATGTTACAGTTTTGTTTTTTTCTAAACTATATAGCACTTAGTTATAGAAGGGATTATTTGTTACAGCACTGTCCAGTGTCACCCAAATGAGGATGGGTTCCCTCTTGAGTCTGGCTCCTCTCAAGGTTTCTTCCTCTTATCATTTGAGGGAGTTTTTTCTTGCCACCGTTGCCACCGGCTTGCTCATTCGGGATAGCTATTGGGGACAAGGCCTATAGGCCACGTCCTGATTTCTTGTCTTTGTAAAGCTGCTTTGACACAATGTCCATTGTTAAAAGCGCTTGCGAAATAAAATGAATTGAATTGAAAATCCAAAATTTGCTTCTACCTCCAAAATGCTATGGCCCATCTAACGAGCTCCAACTATTAAACCAAGTTGAAAATTTAAAATTGCCATATCTTGCCATTCTCACAGCAGAAACAGCTCTAGAAGCTTCCACAGATGTTTGCTTTATACAGGCACTAACAGACACAACCAATGACATGCATAGGTGGCATTGGTAGGTATGTTGTATAGGCTCCAGTACAGTTTTTCTGGTACTTTTATGGCATGCGGCAGACACCCTTATCCAGAGTTACTTACATTTGTCTCATTTTATACAACTGGGAGTTAAGGGCCTTACTCAGGGGCCCAACAATGGCAGCTTGGTGGTGCTGAGATTTAAACTCATGACCTTCCAATCAATAGACTAATGTCTTAACTGAGTTAAATTGCTCATGGTACTTCAGTATATAATATTATATTATATTATAATATATTATAATATTAATATTATATTTTGTTTGTATATAAATATTTGTGTTATTTACATCTGTTATTATAATCTATGTCCTGAACACTCTTGTAGTGTGTTTATTTACTTCTGTATTACATCTGTATTATTGAGTCATTTTGTACTTAAACATAACGTGTATATGTAAATAACAATTTGAATTCTGTAAATATGTCCATTTACTTTAAAAGTCTTCATAAATAACCATAACTGTGTATTCTATATAATGTAACTGGTAAATGCCATCACATTTCTCAAATCATCATCTGTCTGTGATTATAGGTGTTGCTGAATTAATACAATAAATCCACAGAAGAAAGAAAACATATACTGTTTGGGTTTATATTCTATTCTGATATTAAATATTAAATAAATGACAGATCTTTAGTATCACAAGGATGTGTTTTGGTGGTTGTAAAGGTTGTTTGATGTACTCCACGTTGAATAGGAGCTTAACTTTTAATGTCAAGGTTTGATTTAATTTTTGCTTTACATTGAGTCTGTTATTGATTTGTTGCTTTAGGTTACCACATGTGAGAACAAAGGGCATCTTTTTATCACACGAAAGCTCGAAAGACAGAGCCTTTCACTAGCAACTAACGCAAGAGCTGCTTCAGTACACACTGTCATGAATGTTCTTCATCGTCTCGAGGTAATGAAATCAAATCATCGCCGTCTCTAAACCGTCCGACGTCACACTGTTTTTGACTTTCAGGTTGGTCGTCCCCCGCCACCTCACTCGTGAGACGGTGCAGGGACGATGTTCTACGCCCACTTTGTCCTCAGCAAACGTGGGCCGCTGGCCAAAATCTGGCTGGCGGCCCACTGGGACAAGAAGCTGACCAAGGCACATGTGTTTGAGTGCAACCTGGAGAGCAGCGTAGAGAGCATCATCTCGCCGAAGGTAACGATAAAATTATTACAACGTAATAATGCAGTAGATCAGGAACATCAGTTAAATGTGAGTATTGATTAATAACATAATTAGCTGTGCAATATAAGAGTATTAATAATGTTTGTTTGTTGGGTTAGGTGAAAATGGCACTGCGCACATCTGGTCACTTACTTCTGGGTGTTGTGCGGATCTACCACAGAAAAGCCAAGTATCTGCTTGCCGACTGCAATGAAGCTTTTATTAAGATCAAAATGGCCTTTCGCCCGGGTGAGTTATTCTAGGAATTAACCCCAAACTAAACAGACTACGTTAATATATTAGTGTAGACCATAATTACATTTTTGGCCTACATTGTATACACATTTTTCTGGTATTTGAAATGATTCAGTATTTTGTATGCAGGTTGTTTACATGTGATTCTCTGTCTGGCGTAGGTGTGGTGGATTTGCCTGAGGAGAACCGTGAAGCTGCCTATAATGCCATCACCTTACCTGAGGAATTCCATGACTTTGACCAGCCACTTCCAGATCTGGAGTGAGCGCTTTTTCTCGCTACATCTCCATCGTATTTATTTTACGATCGTATTTCCATTTGTTTTACATATTGTACTTAAGCTTACTTATTCCATAAGTGTTTAATATTATTGTATAGTGCAATTGTAATCGATCTGTTTTGTGTATTACAGTGATATAGACGTTGCTCAGCAGTTTACCTTGAATCAGTCTCGTGTGGAGGAAATCACCATGCGTGAGGAGGTGGGCAACCTGAATTTACTGCAAGAAAATGACTTTGGTAAGGCACAGTCTAATTTTCTCATTTGCCTTGCTTTCTATCAACAAGTCTGAATCCGGACGTATCCGTGTCCTGGTCAAGTACCTGGGTCTGTTTCCTATTACATAGCAGAACCCTTGAAAGTAGGAGTTTGCAATCCTGAATAGTAATGAACATGAGTAGGAATTCTTATTCATACTCATTTTGTACCTGGCTAATGGATTAGTTAAGTACCATGCACTAAGTACCATCTGTTTGGTCTGTATGAAAATAGGGTGGAAATGCAGAAGCTGCTTTTTAATTATCAGTCACACTGAACTTTTGCCTAACTGAACTTTTTCTTACTGTTGTTTTGTTCACATGAAAACCTAGCTACATTTACCCCAGCATTCCAAAATCACATGCTATCATGACTGCCTTGAGTCACCTGATTTTAAATCGCTAGCAAGGAACATAGTGTGGTGAAGATCCAGTATGACAGTGGTCTAACACCAGTCAGAATTAACATGTTGTTGATGTGTGTGTAACTTGATGGTATGACATTATTAGTCTGCCTGCAACCAAACAAGTCTGGCTGGATCTGAGTGGGAGACATAAAGTGGGGGAAATAAATAAAGGGTGGATTGTGTGGTGTGTTAGTATTTAATTAATTTTTATTATGTAGCCTATTGTTTACATAAATTTTAATATGCTGAATAGACCCGAGTTAATCAGCAGTAAATATCTTTCACTATAGTAGACTTATTATGCGCAGCATCAGACATAAACCAGACTGTAGCCTGGGCATATTTTAACTGCAGTATAAATCAAGCTTATACACTTATGTACTTGATTATAATCCAAACGTTTATGCAAATTGTAGTTAAATATCAGTCCGGGCCATTCATATTTTATCATTTTTGCACCATTGTCACTCTATAGACTAGGTTTTTTTTGGGTAAATCTATTTTTTCTTTCTGCTTGGTAGGCTTTTCTTGTTAGCGCTGTTGGCCGTTCTGAACAGGGATCTAATTAATCACAAGACAAAGCACGTGTATTGCCCTTCAGAGCACCCAAATGAGACTTCAATCTTACTGACAATAGAGAGATAGTTGAGGGCAAACCTTGTTAGAAGACATTAATGATGTCTAGTATGATGTAGTGTCAGCTGCAAGGCAAATTATAGGTATACTCATTCAGCACTTTATTAGGAACACCTGTACACCTACTCATTCATCAATTATCTAATTGGCCAACCCTGTGGCAACACTACATTGCATAAAATCATGCAGATATGGGCTTGCAGCATTGGGTAATGTTCACATCAACCATCAGCATGGGGGAAAATGTGATCTCAGTTATTTTGACTATGGCATTATTGTTGGTGCAGATGAGCAGGTTTGGGTATTTCTGTAACTGCTGATTTACTGGGATTTTCCCATACAACAGTCTCTAGAATTTACTCAGGATGGTGCACTAAAGAAAAAAAGCATCCAGTTGCCGGCATTTCTGTGGAATTTCTGTACAGAAACGCTTTGTTGATGAAAGAGGTTAACAGACAATGGCCAGACTAGTTAGATCTGACAGAAAGGCTGCAGTAACTCAGATAAATGCTCTGTACAATTGTGTTGAGCAGAACAACATCTCAGAATGCACAACATAGTTACTGAGTCGTCTGCAGAACATCTTAAGGTGGGTGGGCTACAAGAGCTAAAGACCATGTTGGGTTTCACTTCTGTCAGCCAGGAACAGAAAACTGAGGCTGCAGTGGGCACAGGATCAACAAAACCTGACAGTTGTGGACTGGAATAACGTAGCCTGGTCTGCTGAGTCTTAATTTCTGCTGAGGCATACAGATAGTAGGGTTAGAATTTGGCACAAACAGCATGAATATAAGGACCCAACCTACCTTGTGTCAACAATCCAGGCTGGTGTAGGTGGTGTAATGGTGTGGGGGATGTTTGATTGGCACAATTTGGGCCCATTAATACCAATCAATCATCAGTTGTATGCCACAGCCTGAGTATGAGAAAGAGCAAAAAGAGAGAGTGGTAATGATATGATAATACTGACTTTCTGCCAGAAAAGGGGAATTGAAAACTTTTGGCGATTATTACCACAGTCTCAGACATCTAAATGGCACTTCAGCCTCTATTTTGTAGCTTATTAAAAAAAACATTAGTAAAAATTTCAAGTGTTGAACACTGAGATTGCCATTTTAATTCCTCAGCTGATTTCGGAATGGACGATCGAGAGATGATGCGGGAGGAGAGTGCGTTTGAGGTGGACATCATTCACGGAGCTTCTGCCTCCAACCTGCTTCTGGAACCAGAGTCTACCAGTGGTCAGATGACAGATAAATCCAACCACCTGGAGTATGACCAATACAAAGACGACTTTGGAGACAACCCAATGGAGAGCAGCGAGGGAGGCATGCTAGGTAAGTGGACCTTCTGAGAGATGTTATTACACGTTATAGGTTATATAGTAATCGGTCTGTGACTAAGCATAACACTGAGCTTTTCTTCTTTTACTACTACTTCTTCTTCTTTCAGTCGACAAGCTCCTCAGTAATGAAAATGGCGGTGGCATTTTTGATGACCCACCTGCCATTACTGAAAGTGTCATGATGCCGCAGGATCATGGTGGAGATGACGACGAAGACTTTGACAACCTGTCCCGTAAGTGACATGAAACATATTTCCTGAAGTAGTATGTTCTTTTGTAAGTATAACTGAGATTGTATGTGGGTGAATTGTATACAGCTGCAGGATGTCCAGACAGTCCAGACTCTGGGCCTGTGGAGCAGATTCCCACCATGACAGACCAGACAGAGCAGACTACACTGGTGCACAATGAGGAGGAGGCTTTTGCCCTCGAGCCTATCGACATCACAGGTCAGTTTGTCAAGCACATGATGTTCTCTAATCTATAGATTATCATTTTCATGGATTTTAAGAAAGAATAAACAACTCTAGGGGCTAGCCAATTAAACTCTTATCTGAAGCCAAGACTTAAGTGTAAACTTAATAAATTACTACAACATAAAGTGAAGTGGAATAAAATGGTGCATTTCATGTTCTGTTTAACGAAGGCCAGAAAGACCTTAAAATTAACATTTGCATATTCTTCTACATATTCTTCATTATTTCATCACCAGCCCCAGATCTGCTGGCTCAGCAGGGGTCACATGCATCCTACATGCAGAATGCAGAGACTGATTAAAATGGCACACACAGCTCTTTTATCAATCAATGAAAACAAGTTTTTATATTTTTGTGTTGGTATCATGATTTTTTTTTAAAACAACACCTCATCGGACGTGCCTATAAGTAGTGATTACTTATTAGAAATTTTGAATATTTCTCTTTTTCAGTAATTCACTCAAATGAAGAAAGTTTCTCACATTTGTACAGATTTATACTGACAATGTTTGTCTCACAACTTATTCTCCAATATTATATATATATCAGTGAAGGAGACGAAAGCGAAGAGGAAGAGGAAGTTGATTGTGGACAGTGTAAAGGAACTGGACAGTAAGACCATCCGGGCACAGCTGAGTGACTACTCAGACATTGTCACCACTCTGGATCTGGCTCCCCCAACTAAGAAGCTGATGATGTGGAAGGAGACGGGAGGGGTGGAGAAGCTCTTCTCCCTGCCTGCTCAGCCACTGTGGAATAGCAGGCTCCTTAAGGTCAGGATGATCCTGGAGAAAGCTGTAGGGCTGCTAAAGCTAGGACTTGTTCAACAATCAGCATAATAAACAATGACAGTGGGCACAGTTACTCTCATAGGGTTTAACAAAGTCTCTCCATTATTTCGTCCCATATGGAATTATATAATGTCTTAGCACTGGTAATATTTATTCTGAAGTTTAACTAAACCCCACAACTGTCATTTCTGCAGTGGCCATGAATCGTCCTAGCACAGACTCTTCCTAGGCTTGTGAGGTGGATTTTAGTAAATTTCCTTTTCTGTATTATTCTTTAATGTGAAACACAGTTATGAGTCTGAAATATCGACGTGCTTTTGTTATTGGTGTAGATGTTCACACGGTGCCTGACTCCACTCGTGCCAGAGGAGCTGAGGAAGAGGAGGAAGGGTGGAGAGGCTGACAGCCTAGACGAGTTTCTCAAAGACCTGGAGAACCCAGAGGTGCCGAGAGAGGAGACTCTGTCTCAGAGAGAAATAATCGGTAAGACACTAGCAAGTGTCCTTCTGACTCAGAAGTGCTTTGTATATTCAGATCAAGAATATTAAATATACATATTGCATTAATCAATTGCATATTGCATATTGATTATGTTCATTTCATAGTACAGTAATGTACATAGCACATTTTCACAGTACAGGTGCTTATTGTTATTCTGTTGCTGTGCATTGCTGATTTAACGATGTTACCTGCAGTACTCTACTTGAGGATAAAATAAGTGCAACCATATAGTCTTTGTCTACTGTTTCCCATACGCTAGATACAGCACAAGAAATTTTGAATTACACCACACTTCATATTCCACCTATTCCACACATGTAGTGATGCTCCTGAGTGAATTATTTAGCAATGCATTCCTCTGCTTGCATTTAAAAGTAATCAGCTAAAATGACTTCTGTATATTTTGAAATGAAATGTCTCATATACCACAGGTGTAAGTATTGTTAACCTTAATAGTTATCCTTTTTCTGTTTCCTTTTTTGTTTTCAGTCCTGTTTTCCTTTTAGATTGATTCTGCCGTTGATTCTGTGGTAACATTTTGCCCCAGTCCAGAATAATAATAGGCCTGGATTAATGATTGGTTCTAGTCATGAGCATACATTTAGACTGCATTTGCTGTTCACACTGTCACACAAAATATAAGACATTCTGAGAAATAAGAGAGGCACTGAATAAATTCAGATTATTCACTGAATAAAAATCAGGTCAGTTAATTAATCTGGCCTGTGCAGGACTTTTGTCATAAGTGTGACTAGGTCATTCTATAAAATACTACGTTTGGCTTGCTTACCAAAAGTTCATGTGTAAAGCTCCTTGTACTTTAATTAATGGCTGGTTTATACTTGACGTGACTTCATGTACATGTGCAAAAGCGCCGGCAACATGAGCAGCATTGTTTAAATACTCACCTGTGCACTTAGTGTATATCTGAAGGATTAAAAGCAACATCCACTAGGCAAAACATCCCTGTCTGTCAGGTTTCCAAGTCTGCTAAACAGACTGATGAGCTCTATAAATTTAAACCTTTTTTCCATCTTCCTGATTGTTGTCATGAGCTGTGTGTCAAATCTCATATTTTCATCCTTAAGGCTCTGTATTGTGTATGATATTGTGCTGTATGTGTGTGACTGCAGATCAGACCATCCATGAGGAACCCAGTGTGTTGCAGGCCTCTGCCATGGAGGGCAGTCGCACCACTCTGGACGAGTCAGTCATGCCTCCTCCCTCCAGCCACCGTGGCCAGAAGCGCAAGGCCCAGGACACAGAGCCTGCTCTGCCTGTGAGTGTCTCTGCCTTCAGAATCCACTCTGACTGCCCTTACTTAATAATCACTCCGAAATATAAGACTTTTTTCCACATTTTTTCTTCTCAGAAGAACATTTTCTCTTACTGTTCTGTAGATGTTGTTAGAGTGGTCAGTAGTGTGAATGTTCAGCATTGGACAGCAGTGTGAGTGTTGAGTGAGTGTTAATGCTGTCAGTTTTAAGCTAATCCGTGATTGTTCAGTTTTTTGTGTGTGTTTGTCTGTCTGTTTCTAGATGCTGGAGGATGACCGCTCTTCTATCGTGTCCGCACAGCTCAATGTGCAGCAGGTAGAGCTCCCTCCAGAAGAGCCTGCTAACATTGCCCAGCTCATCCCTGAGCTAGACCTTCTTGGGGAGAAGAACAAGGAGAAAAAAGATGATGATGAAGAAGAAGAGGTGAGTGTTATTATGTGATCCTGAGAAATTTGTTTCATTAAAACTTCCAGTTTCCATAGAAACATGAACGCATTCAAAACTAGATCATGCCTGTGTGTCTGTTGAGTAGTTGGTTTATTCTGCAACATTGGAAGCTCAGACAAAGATTTACTCCGTGCTGTTGGACATTTTTTCTCTGTCACGTAGTCATGTGTTCCAGTAATTTTATGCTGTGCAGTGTGCATTAGTGATTTTTGACTGAAAGCCATGATGCCCTTGTTATTAGGAGGAGGAGGGTCAAGGTGGAGACCTGGATCAGGAGGAGAGGAGGTGGAATAAGAGGACACAACAGATGCTACATGGCCTGCAGGTATGTTTAGTTTCTGTCTAATATCGATCATTCTGTCAAATGACTCAAGCTTTAAATGTGTTATTTGAACATAAAATGGTCATTTTAAGTTGTATTCTGTAGCACAGTGTTCACAAATGTAAATTACACAGGTATTATGCAAATGCATCATAGAGCCTTTACAAATCTCAATTCTAGCACCAGAGCTTATTGAAAATAACAGAAGAATACTTGTGGACGGCACCAAGGAGGTTAAAGATAAAGATGTCAAGGTATAGGTATACAGCCAATGTGTATTCTACAGACACATTTTGTCTGTATTCCACATAAAAACAGCACCAGGGATGAGCTCCTTGCCCTCTGCTTGGCTCAAGTGAAAAGGAAGTCGATCCAAAGTGAGATAGCTAGTCAGTGTATTCCTGACCTATTCTATATTTACCAGCATGTTCAAGGTGTGTCACGAGGAGTCAGTTTGCCAAATAATTAACTGCAACAAAAAATAAAGATTTTAATTGTCATAGTGGTTCAGGATACTGACACTGAAACTGACACACTCCTGTTCCTATAAAATTATTTTCATGGAACTATGAGAAAACGTGTTGAACAGTTAACAGTAAATGGTCTTTTGTGTTTTTGTTATAATTATTAGGTTAATATGTTTCTCTGGTTGGTATGGATTTCATTTCCATTTTAAAACACTTCAATTTGACATTTATAATGTTTGTTATAAATGACAGCGAATGAAAGAGAATGACTGAAGACAATTAATTCATCATATTGACACAGTGCACACAGACATTACTCTGTTCCTTCTGATGAATCAAAATCTAGTGAGTTATGTCAAGTAGTTTAATATGGAAAGCCACATTTTCATTACTAGTTTAATTTCCTTCGATTACATAGAATTGTTCCTCATGAATGAAATGACTTCTCATGCTCTGTCTGTATAGAGAGTGATTGCCAAGACAGGAGCAGAATCAATCAGCCTGCTGGACCTTTGCAAGAACAACAACAGGAAGCAGGCAGCAGCCAAGTTCTACAGCTTCCTAGTGCTGAAGAAGCAGCAGGCGGTGGAGCTGACCCAGGCTGAGCCTTACAGCGACATCATCGCAACTCCCGGCCCCAGATTTCACATCATATAAACTATCGCACCTTACAGTCAAGTGACACTACACTGGAAGGTTTTGTTCTCTTTTTTTCGGTTAATGATGTGTTACCTTTATCTGTCTGTGTTTTATCTAACGTATATGTGACATCCCAAGTAGAAGATGAGTTTTTATTGATCTTCTGATGAGGTTTTGGATCTTCTGTTTAATATAGAATCATGTTGCAGTTGTATTGCATAACTACAGAGCAGAAGTAGTTTGTGGATTTTAGCACTCATATGAAAGGTGATATTCAGTTTTAAGAATAATGTTTTGTCAGCTAATTTCTTATTTATGTGTGTGAATGGATTAGGTCCGCTCCTTTTGCATGCTTCATATGGAATATGTCACCTGACATATAAATGGTCTGTTTTTGTACCACTGTACCACTAATTTCACCACTGTATAAGCTATCAAGTGCTCCAACACCAAACTAATAGCATTAATTGACTACATACTTAAATATTTGTGTTTCTAGTGTGGAAACCATACAAATCTCAATGTCCATGTTTTTATCAGAATTTTTAAAAGCAAGGAAGTTTTTTCTCCCTTCAGAAGTGGTCCTTGCCCCCCCTGTGCTCACAGAGCATGAATGTTACATGTGAACATGTAAACAATGGGCAGCTTCAAATTTGTCATGTAGACAAAGCTGAAATGATACTGATAATTATTTACTGTGATATATATTAGATTAAGTTATATATTGATATAGTGCCATTTATTTGAAACGTTTTCCCTCATCCATTTTGCACGCATTTGTTGTTGTTATCTGTTGCAAGCCTTGTGTGTGAAAGGCTAGGTCATAAATGTTATAAAAATGGCAACTATTGTTTTTTATATTTACCCTATGTGATATAGGAAATCATGTCCTGTTACAGTACATCTTTAATTCAAACTTGCCTTTTATTTAGGCGTATTTGCTAGTAAGTTTCCATTCTGCTTGTTTGTATGGAAACTGTTTAAAATACTAAGTATTACAGTCACCTTTTGTTATTGATATTATTGCCTGTAGCTCTGAACTGATGCATATGTGTTATCTAATTTTTGTAATAAAATGTGGAAAAGAAAATTCAAATCTTTAAATGCTCATTGTAGTATATATGGTAGTACCTGACGTAGTAATAACTGGATTGGGTGTGGATGGGTAAAGCAGAAAACTGGCATTTATAGTTGGAACAGTTTCCAGTCATGTTTACTAACCGCTTTATCCTGGTCAGGATCATTAAAAGCTACCATTATCAATTTTCAGATTTCAATCAGATTATCTTTCTTAAAGTACACTGATGTGCTAAAAGTCATGGGACAGGATCTAGTATCATGTAGGACCCCCTCTAGCCCAGTGAAGTGCAGCAACTCAACATGGCACTGATTCCACAAGTAGACATCTAAACAGATGTTTGACCATGCCGTCTGGAAAGCCACCCACAGCTTCGTAGGTATTGTAGGTGCTTGATCTCATGTGTGAATGGACCTCTCCACCACATGCCATAAATGCTCGATTGGGCTCATGTCGGTGAACGTGCAGGCCACACCATTTGCTGGAAATCTGCAGAATGCTCCTCAAACCAATTCTAGCATGGTGCATTTTGCTGGAATATCCCATCATTGTGGGTACATGAAGTCCATGATGGGCCACAAATGGTCACCAACAGGCACTGGTGAATGTTTAGGCAGACTAGTGGACACACTCCATGCCAGTATGGAACCACCACCAGCCTGCACAGTACCTTTTTGACAACTGTCATGGCTTTATGGGGTCTGCTCCACACATAAACCTCCACCATCAGCCCAAAACAATTGGTACCATGACTCAACAGACCATGCCAGTCCTCTAGGGTCCAGTTAGCAACCACACAAGCCCGAATGAAGCACATGGTGTTAACAGAGGCACTCTGGTGGGTCTTCTGCTCCCATATCCAATGGCAGCTAAAGAATGCTACACTGACCTATGGGATATGCATGAGGGGCCTCCTACATTGAATGTAGATGAAAATTCTGCAAGGGTAGTTGTCTGTTCACACAGCCAAGTCTAGGCATATGCTGCCAATCACGATCATTAAGCATCTGTGGGCGGCCACTGCACTGTCCACTGTGGGTGTTAATGCCTTCTCATCACTCACAAGATAACACCTCACAACTAATACAGGTGTGTTCCCAAGCCGTACCCTGAGGTAATGCCACTTCATACTCAATATACGTATGAAGTGGCATTCATGCTAACCCATGACTTTTGGCACATCAGTGTATAATGCTAATATTACATTAGGTTATTTGATTGGTCACTTGAACTGGATCTATAAAGAATGTTATCATTGACCTAATGTGTTCAGATCAAAAATGAAAAGCTCTATATCTCCAACAGAGTACAGATTTCAGAAACAAATCCTGTTATAACTACCTTGGAATAATTCATTTATTTATAATTATCTTGGAAACTGCAAGGAATCAAGTCAGTAAAAGAATGGGGTCCAGTTCAGGAAAAGGGAAAAGGACATGTGGCTGAGTGGGACACACCCACCAATCTAACCAGACATTGACTAAAGTGGAACACACAGGGAAGGGAAGCTGTAGAAAACCCTGAAATCCTTGGAGAAGGTCACCAGAGGCAGGACTCTACTGTTCTGAAAAGGCTTTCTGGTAGATTTTGGAGCGTGGCTGTGGAGATTTCTGCTCATTCAGCCACAAGAGTATTAGTGACGTCAGGCACTGATGCTGAGTGAGGAGGCCTGGGTCCACTCAGTGCTCCAGTTCATCCCGAAGGTGTTCAGTGGGGTTGAGGTCAGTGCTCTGTGCAGGACGCTCAGGTTCTCCCACACCAAACTTGGTAAACTGTTTCTTTATGGAGCTTGTGCTTTTTGCACAGGGTTATTGTCAAGCTGGAACAGGTTTGGCCTTTTAATTCCAGAGAAGTGAGACTGTAATGCTACAACATACAAAGGCATCCTATACAATTGTGTGTTTCCAAATTTGTGGGAATATATGGGTGCAATGGTCAGGTGTGTGTCCACAAACCTTTGCATAAAAGTTGTAGTCTTATTTGTCAGGTATTGTGTGTTGAGTTTAATAAGACATTAAAAAGGCTTAAAGTGAAAGAGAACCCCTGGAAGTGTTAAGGCCAGCCCGCTAGAGGGCAGTGTTTAGTGTTTGGGGTCCGTGTTAGAAACTCGACACAGCAGAAGAAAAGTAAAAGTCAGTGTGAGACCACATGAGTTAAAAGGGATGGGTAGTTATCTCACTGGGGATTCAATTTAATATCAGATTCACTTCATGTATGTCTGTGTAGGGTTTGAAGGCTGTCAGTTAGTGTTATTGCCGGGACAGTGCTGATCAAATCACCTCGAGGGTCGGGTGCTTGTGATTGCCTCCGTGTGTGAGGTTACTTCTCATCATGTTGACGCTTTTTCAGCTGCATGTGCAGTAGCTGAGGCATCCTGCTCTATATATTTCTATATTGTATTTCCCAGTCAGAGTGATGTATTTTTGTGGAAGATGTGTGATGTATCTGCAGTCGAGGCTGTTGTGTATAAAAACTCAGCATATTCACGTCTCTAGCCTCGCTCAGGTCCATAACAGCAGGACTTTCATCCGCACAGCTCTGCTTCATCTCAGCGGTTCACGGAGCTGGAAGGACAGATGGAGATCACACGGGATTCGGTTCTTCAGCGATCAGCGAACCGACTCAGCACCGAGTCACCCAACAGAGCAGGACAAGCCTGAACACGCTGTAGTAAAAGTCAGAAACTCTGAAGTGCAGCATGTTTCCAGTGCCCCAGGATCAGCTCCTGCAGAACAGAGCCCTGTCGGTATGTAGCTCTTCCACTACATCTGTGCTGTGCCATATTTCAGTTCCTCACAGTCATAGTGATCTGCTGTGCTGCAGGTCAGTTATATACACACCTGAGACCAAATTTCATTACACATTATATAACTGTGAGCAAGTTGAGCCGGCATTGGACTCCGAGAGTTTTGAAGTTTATGATCCATTTTAGATCAAATCCATCAGTCTTATTTGAACACGTGCTTCAATATAAAGACATTACGCTTGAGGAACATCTGACCTTTCAATGCATATGAGATCTGTCTGGAAAGTAATGGGGATGGAGATCAGTTATTGTGGGATCTCAGATAAATGGTAAAAAAATGGTTTCACTTGCATTTTAGCCTTCGCAGAGCCCAGACGTTTGTTTTTGCGAAACAATACAAGTTAGTTTGGAGTAAATGTTGGATAGTTTAGCAAGAGTGCCCAGTTTCCTGAACAGAGTGAACACAGGACATGAATCCTGGGTGCTCGAGTATGATCCTGAGACAAAACACAAAGTGCTGAATGACACACGACATCATCAATTCGCCCAAAGAAAGCTCGCCCGAGCAAATCAATAATCAAGGCATTGTTCTTCATCTTATTTGATTCTAAAGCGATCATCCATAAAGAATTTGTACCAGAAGATTAAAACGTGTTTGAAAGGCCACCATTTCAGCACAGTAAAGAACATCCATAGAGCTGTGACCGGGACTCTGAACACCTTCACAGCTGATGATTTCAAAGCACTTGTGTGTTCACAAGGATCATTATTCATTCATTCATAATTCTCATAACTTTCTGGACATACCTCATATCTTTTCAAGTTACATTTAAAATAATACACAGCTTGTCCTTTCACTATTCAAGTGCTCAAGTTGTTACTATGGAAATAACGTATTAGAAAGAGTGCATTAATATAAAGCTGTAATTATAGAAAATCAATCCACACCTACTGACCAGTTCAGCAGTGCATTCAGCAATGCTGTGGTATAACATAAGGAAAATCGGAGCTTTTGTACAAAGCAGTTCATATCGACCTTGTCACAAATTTGCTTACATTTAAACAGGGACCTAGAAATAGTGCAGAATCTTGAATAATAATATTCGAGATTCAACACTGCTCTGGTCTTATTAAGATATTTACAAGGGAATTAACAGAGCCTTTCCCAGGAACACTGGACATGAATCTGGAATAATCCCTAATGGGACTCCAGTCCATTGCAGGGAACCATTCACACACACACACACACACAGGGTCATATAAGGGCAAGTCAGACAGTAACCTGGGCTCGGGATCAAACCCAGGGCTGTGGAGCTGTGAGACGTCAAGAAGCAACACTGCACTGTCCCATAGCACTGTTCTCAATAAAAGTGGTTCAGGTTGTGTGTGTGTCATTTTATGCTGATATATTAAACACCCTACATTAAAAACCTAACCTATCAGCTTTACAAAGCATAACTAACCCAACTATGTGTTGCTGACTTTCTCTCGTTTGTTGATCTTGTCTGCTTCACAGTTTTGGATGCACTGCCCTATCCTTCTCCCTTTGAAGAAATGAATGATGAAGATGCCATCCGTATCTTTGTGCCCCCCGAACTCCCAGCCACCACGTTCACTCTCAGAGATTATGTGGAAAAATCAGAGACCCTAACAAATCTGGTTCACTTGGGTATGTTTTTCCTGCTGTTCCTGCTTGTTTGATTGATGTGAGCCTGTATGTGACCACACCCACCTTTTTTTAGGGGTTAATCTGTCAAAACTGGAGGAAAGACCTAACGTGGGCTCTATGCTGGTGAGACTGGACTTCCAAAAAGACGTGGTGCCACGGCTCCTTTTCCTGAAAGATCTGGGAGTTCAGGACTCTCAGCTGGGCTCCATGCTCACTAAGAACCCCTTCCTTCTTACTGAGAGCTTGGAAAATCTGCAATCCAGGTCAGAGCTGATCACATGTCTGTCATACTCTTCATACCTTAGTTATTCTAGCCGTATGATTGTTTGCATGATGGTTGATTTTTATCATTTAAGATTTATTTGTATGTTTGTATGTTGATTCTGTGCCACTCTTGTAAGCGTAGCAGTATGTAATAATGCACATATGTGGCACAAAGAATAATGTGGAACAAAGGAAATTTCAGTTTGTCTGTTATGTATGAGAAATCTGTTACTGATATAAAGAGGGACGTAAAAAGTAAAACGCAGTAGTATGCTGTTATACAAAAATAATCACTGATTACTTGGTCTGATATGAACCTGAAATACCACCCAGATGTTGTTTACTCTATAACCAGCATGTGCCAAATTGTTTTATTCTTATGTAAAAAGGGTTTCCTATTTGAAGTCGAAGAAGTTCAGTTCAGAGTCTGTTGCTGTGATGGTGCAAAAAGCTCCGTATTTACTGAACTTCAGCGTGAAGAGGTTGGACAACCGGCTGGGATTTTTCCAGCAGCAGCTGGGCCTCAGTGCTCACAAGGTGAGGACTTGTTCTCTTATCCAGACCTCATAGAAATGGGAAATGTGAGTAAAAGCTGCAGTCAGGGAAGGAAATACTGCATCTCTCCTAGTAGGTCTCTCCTAGGTCAGTGTGCATTAACATAAAACACAATGTGCAGTTTAATACGGTGTTATTAGATGGCCTGTAAGAACACGTGTACTTTTTTTAAAAGATGGCCTGTAAGAACGCGTGTACTTTATTTGTTCATTTTTTACTTTTGACTCGGAAAATATAAAGCTCTATGACATATACTGGTGTGTGTAAATGCTTCTTTTATACTTTCAGACCCGAGATGTCGTGACTCGTCTGCCTAGGCTACTGTGTGGCAGCCTAGAGCCAGTAAAGGAGAACCTAAAGGTACAGTGTACTGCTTATAGGAAATATAGGAGCCATTATTTTACCCTAAACAATATGGGCAGTTTTTTTTGTATACTCTTACATTTGTTTAGATATTTTCTGTTCTTATTTTAACTCAGGTTTGCGAACTGGAGTTTGGGTTTCGCAAAAATGAAATCCAGCACATCGTCACTGTGGTTCCAAAAGCGTTAACAGCTAATAAACGGAAATTGATACAAATATTTGACTTTGTCCACAATACCATGGGTGTTCCTCACGCTCTAATTACAAAGTTCCCACAGGTATGTAGCTCCTGTATAATCACCTTATTACAGGAACTTTACCATGTAGTAGAGAACAGGTTGTAATACTCCTGTACATAACTAATGTACAGGGGTTAGACAATGAAACTGAAACACCTGTCATTTTAGACCACAATAATTTATTAGTATGGTGTAGGGC
>JAOVYV010000029.1:256916-264416 GCA_025674545.1 Hassar affinis
TCTCTCTCTCTACTCCATGTAAGATAAGGTCAGATAGGGATCCTTGTCCTCAATATTCATTACAATCACACACTCTCTCTCTCTCTCTCTCTCACACACACACACACACACACACACACACCCTTCTTTATGAATCAATGGAAAAAGCCTGCATACCTCTGTCCCGTTTACTGTGGATGGATTACGTCATCTATGCTTAGTCGGGACTAAACGTGTGTGTGTGTGTGTGTATATATGTGTGTGTGTGTGTGTGTGAGAGTGTGTGTGTGTGTGTATAAGTGTGTGTGTGTGATTGAAAGACTGAGTGAGCGCACGCGTTAATTTGGGAGGGTTTTAGGACCACGCGGCCCCACCGGCACGGGAGAAATAGACGAGCGGGCAGACAAAGGGGAGAGAGAGAGAGAGAGCGGGAGGGAGAGAGAGAGAGAGAGAGAGAGAGAGGGAGGGAGGGAGAGAGAGATCCTGCAGCATCCACACCCACCCCGCACGAGCTCCACACTGTCTGTCACACACTGTCTGCCACACGCACGCCGCACGCTCACCGCCGATAACCCCGGTAAGTCCCGGTAAGTCCCGGTAAGCTTACGGTTTTGTGTGGAATCAGTCAGGGTGGAGGTGTGTTCGGTCCACAGCTGTCTTCATCTCTCTCTCCTCTCCTCTCCTCTCTCTCTCTCTCTCTCTCTCTCTCTCCCTCTCTCCCTTCTCATGTGTGTCGGTTTTGTGTCGCGCGTCGCAGGTAACAGCCGTTAAAACCGTTAAAACCGTTATAACCGTTATGTTTAAATTGTCTGAGCTGAAAGTGAGGGATGCGCGTTCACACAGCGCGTTCACGCCGCCGGAGCGTCCGCGGAAACGGCACGTTACCGTTCATCACCGCTCAGTGAATGAAAGAATGCGCGTTAGAGAGAGAGAGAGAGAGAGAGAGAGAGTAGGAACATATTTACTGTAGGAGCTCATAGTTCGGTCATAATCTGATTTAAACAGAGGAAACATCCGGTTTAACGTCAGACTCGGGATTTTAACGTTTTTTGGGGTTTTTCCCGAATTCACTGCCGAGTCGGGTAGCGGGTTTCTCCTTCTCTAGGGTTTGTGGATGCGTGTGCCTATGTATATATATATATATATATATATATATATATGAATATACATATTATATACGGTATAGTAACCGGCATCTAGGCTCGTTCTGTACCGGGTAGCGGCGGTGTGCTCCGGACCGGACACACCTGAAGCCCTGTAATATACCCACACTGATCAGTACAGTGGTATGCGGGGGTTTCAGCCATGTAGCCACGCCCACTTCCTGACACAATGGAACGCTTTCGCGCACACCTGCCCCGCACCAGACATAACTGACTAGTTAGCAACATGCTAGCGAGTTCGAGCAGAAGCTGAGGTAAATCTGAGGTGAATCTGAGGTAAATCTGAGGTAATTCTGAGGTGAATCTGAGGTAAATCTGAGGTAATTCTGAGGTAAATCTGAGGTGAATCTGAGGTAATTCTGAGGTGAATCTGAGGTAAATCTGAGGTAATTCTGAGGTAAATCTGAGGTAATTCTGAGGGAAATCTAGGGGAAATCTGAGGTAAATCTGAGGTAAATCCACAATCCTGTATTTCTGTAAATGAATATTGTTAGGTAAACGGTCATTAGTAACAGGTCATGGAAAAAAGAAGTGTAACCTAGTGTGTGTCAGTGTGTTACTCTGAAATTGGTGTGTTCTTTTGTTTGTTAAAGATGAAAAGTGTGTGAAAAGCTTCGTTTTGTAGTGTGTGTGTGTGTGTGTGTGTGTGTGATTTACTGTCCATTAAAAGAGCAGATGGGTGTGTGTCCGGCCCCTCTGTCAGCTGTGAAGCAGCCTAATTTTCATTCAGCTTCACTGGATGTGTGTGTGTGTGTGTATTTATAATCCCAGCACTCTTTCTTTCTTTCTTTCTTTCTTTCTTAATCTACATATAGCCAAACTAGCTATAACTTCTAAATCTAACTACTTAACCACAAATTAAATTAATTTAATAATCGTGACAATTTTATTCGTAGTAACTTCGTTCTCCTGTTCATACAGAGCTACATTACTGCACACTGACATTCTGTCCTTTCCATATTCCGACATTTGTTAGGAAGTTGGGATAATATTTGGTGCTTATCAGTGAAATGCCTGACAGTGTTGAATGAAGTTGGGACACCTAAATAAAAACCGAACATGATGATTTGCAAATCAGCCTTGCCGCTTACTTGCAGAGATTTCTCCAGTTTCTCTGAACCTTTTGATGATATTATGGGCTGTAGATGATGAAATGCCGACATTCCTTGCAATTGCATGTTGGGAAACGTTGTTCTTAAAGTGTTGGACTATTTGCTCACGTAGTTGTTCACACAGTGGTGAACCTCGCCCCGTCCTCGCTTGTGAATGACTGAGCCTTTCGGGGACGCTTCCTTTATACCCAATCATGACACTCACCTGTTTCCAATTAACCTGTTCACCTGTGGAATGTTCTAAACAGGTGTTTTTTTGAGCATTCCTCAACTTTCCCAGTCTTTTGTAGAGTTTATCCGTTTGAACATTAAATATCTTGTAGTGGATTCAATTGAATATGGGTTGAAAAAGATTTGCAAATCATCGTATTCTGTTTTTAATTGTGTTTTACACAATGTCCAAATTTCAATGGAATCGGGGTTGTATTTCCTTTCCGCACTTTGGTCTTGGCCCCCTTTGGTTCCCAGTCCCACTTTGGTCCATGGTCCCCAGCTTGGTTCCTTGTCCATACGTTGGTTCCTGGTTCCAACTTTTATCCCTGGTCACTACTTTGGTCCCACATCCCCAATATAATTCCTAGTCCTTAATTTGTAATAATAATAATAATAATCAGAATAATGAGTTTGATTTATATAGCACCTTTCACACACCCAAGGACACTTTACAAAAAAAACTAAAAAAAAAACCTTTGGTCTCCAGTCTCTACTTTAGTCCACAGTCCCCACTTTGGTCTCCAGTTCCCACATTGGTCCACAGTCCCCACTTTGGTCTCCAGTTCCCACATTGGTCCACAGTCCCTACTTTGGTCTCCAGTTCCCATATTGGTCCACAGTCCCCACTTTGTTCTCCAGTCCCTACTTTGGTCTCCAGTCCCTGCCTTGTTCTCCAGTCTCCACTTTGGTCTCCAGTCTCCACTTTGGTCCACAGTCTCCAATTTGGTCCACAGTTCCTACTTTGGTCTCCAGTTCCCATGTTGCTCCACAGTCCCCACTTCGGTCTCCAGTCCCTACTTTGGTCTCCAGTCTCTACCTTGTTCTCCAGTCCCTACTTTGGCCCACAGTCCCCACTTTGGTCCACAGTCCCCACTTTGGTCAACAGTCTCTAATTTGGTCCACAGTCCCTACTTTGGTTTCCAGTTCCCACGTTGCTCCGCAGTCCCCACTTTGGTCTCCAGTCTCTACTTTGGTCTCCAGTTCCCATGTTGGTCCACAGTCCCCACTTTGGTCTCCAGTCCCTACATTGGTCTCCAGTTCCCACATTGGTCCACAGTCCCCACTTTGGTCTCCAGTCCCTACTTTGGTCTCCAGTTCCCACGTTGGTCCACAGTCCCCACTTTGGTCTCCAGTCCCTACTTTGGTCTCCAGTCCCCACTTTGGTCTCCAGTCCCTACTATGGCCCTCACTTTATTCTTCTGTGTCTGCTTTGGTCCCCATTTGGTCCCTGCTTTAGATTTTAATGTCAGACTGAAAAGAGATATTTTATTTTCCTCCCTCCAGATTGGATGGCATATTTAAAGATGATAAAGCTGCAGAACATGACGTGGATGATGTACTGTATGTCCATAATGATCTGTTCTCATTACTGCCTTGTGGTGTACTGACCCATGTCACCCTACAGCTTCCTAAGAGAGCAGCAAGCATTATAGGATCTGAGTAGAATAAGGACGGATCACTTAAAACATTTAATATTCTCAAAAACATTTTAACACACCATGGTGCAGAATCTACACAGCCTCAAATTTATGTGTGTGTGACAAGAGAAGAAAGTGTACAGACGAACAAATGATGCTAATAACATATATATGTGTCTGTCTGTCTTTCAGTCTCTCTCTCCATCTCTCTCTTTCTGTCTCACTTTATTTACGGCTGTTTATTATATTAAAAGGTCACGCAGAGAGACAGGTCATGATTTAGCCAATCCACTGAAAATCACCTGACATTAGCATTTAGTGATAGTGTGGAGGCTATCACACACACACACACAAATAACCTGCCTGGTATTTTTTGTTTGGCTGTGATTTAGAGCTCCTCGAGACTAGCATTACTAACTACTATACTTATACTATACTTTTCATCCTGCTTTATATTTACTTATAGGATATAATTTCAAAAGCTGTGCCGTATAGCCCGGCGAGTCTGTGAACTGTGAACTCAGTAAAAGAGACCTTCTCTCCTTCTGCCCTAAAGAGGAAATCAGATTCCTGCACATCTTTTGTGGATTTGTGGTTTGTAATTTGTTTAACTTTCCATTCTGAAAAAAGAGGATAAGATTAATAGCTAATTGCTTAGAGGTTAAAGCTTGAGGTCTGAATGCTTCATCACGAAGGCATGTTTATGTAATAAAAGATCACATGAACAAGAAACACGATGCTACTTTGGCTGTGCTCCAAGTGCTCAAATCCATGCCTGAGTTTCAAAGCAAAAACTATATACAATATACACTATACACTATACACATGCACGTTGTACTTATATACAGAGGGAATGTAACTAAACACACATACATTATACAGAATGAACAGATAGTGTGTTGGGTACAAAGATACTTATACACAGATGAAGTCTGTGTCTGACAATTTCACAATTCTGGTTCTGTCATCTGTGGCCACATGTGTGTGTAACATTACACATAAGGGATAATACGGGAGGGAATGACATTCAGTTCATCAGACATTTCCCTAAAGTAAACGCACCAAAAAGCCAAATATTGTTCACGAGTCCCAAATTTTAGTCGAGTCTCAAGTGTTCAGAGGACAAGTCAAAATTTATTATTCAAATTGTATTGAAATTGAACTGAATTGAATTCAAGTGTCATTGCATTACACAGAGAGTCATTGTGTTACACAATTTAATTGCATTACAGTGTTTTGGTGATACACAGAGAGTGTCATGGTGATACACAGAGAGTGTCATGGTGATACACAGAGAGTGTCATGGTGATACACAGAGTGTCATGGTGATACACAGAGAGTGTCATGGTGAAACACAGAGAGTGTCATGGTGATACACAGAGAGTGTCATGGTGATACACAGAGAGTGTCATGGTGAAACACAGAGAGTGTCATGGTGATACACAGAGAGTGTCTTGGTGATACACAGAATGTCATGGTGATACACAGAGAGTGTCATGGTGATACACAGAGAGTGTCATGGTGATACAGAGAGAGTGTCATGGTGAAACAGAGAGAGTGTCATGGTGATATACAGAGAGTGTCATTGTGATACACAGAGAATGTCATGGTGATACACAGTGTTAATGTGTTACACGGAGAGTGTCATTAAGTTACACGGAGAGTGCCATTGTGGAACACAGAGTGTCGCTGCAATACACAGTGATTGTTTTTGTGTAATAGAGTGTCACAGTGTAACACAGTGTTATTGCGTTACACAGAGAGTGTCATTGTGTTACATACAGTGTCACTGTATTACACGGAGTGTCGTTGTGTAACAGAGAGAGTGTCATTGTCTCAGTGTCAATACACAGAGTGTCACACAAAGACTGTACAATCACAGTGATTGTCTTTGTGTAATAGAGAGTCTCATTGTGTAATAGAGAGTGTTATTGTGTAATAGAGAGTGTCGTTGTGTAATAGAGAGTCTCATTGTGTAATAGAGAGTGTCATTGCAATACACAGAGTGTCACTGTGTTACACAGTGATTGTCTTTGTGTAATAGAGAGTGTTGTCGTGTAATATAGAGTGTCATTGTGTTACATACAGTGTCACTATTACACGGAGTGTCATTGTGTAACAGAGAGAGTGTCATTGCAATGCACAGAGTGTCTTTGTGTAATATAGAGTGTCATTGTGTAATATAGAGGGTCATTGTGTAATAGAGAGTGCCATTGCTTAACACAGTGATGTTGTGTTACACAGAGAGTGATATTGTGTAATAGAGAGTGTCGTTGTGTAATAGAGAGTGTCATTGTGTAACAGAGAGAGTGACATTGCAATACACAGAGTGTCACTGTGTTATACAGTGATAGTCTTTGTGTAATAGAGAGTGTCATTGTGTAATAGAGAGTGTCGTTGTGTAATAGAGAGTGTCGTTGTGTAATAGAGTGTCATTGTGTAATAGAGAGTGTCATTGCAATACACAGAGTGTCACTGTGTTATACAGTGATTGTTTTTGTGTAATAGAGAGTGTCATTGTGTAATAGAGAGTGTCATTGTGTAATAGAGAGTGTCATTGCTTAACACAGTGATGTGTTACACAGAGAGTGTCATTGTGTAATAGAGAGTGTTGTCGTGTAATAGAGAGTGTCATTGTGTAACAGAGAGTGTCATTGTGTAACAGAGAGTGTCACTGTGTAACAGAGAGTGTTATTGTGTAATAGTGTTATTGTATAATAGAGAGTGTTATTGTTGTGTAAGAGAGAGTGTTATTGTGTAATAGAGAGTGTCATTGCTTAACACAGTGTTGTTGTGTTACACAGAGAGTGTCATTGTGTAATAGAGAGTGTCATTGTGTAATAGAGAGTGTTGTTGTGTAATAGAGAGTGTTATTGTGTAATAGAGAGTGTTGGTGTGTAATAGAGAGTGTTGTTGTGTAATAGAGAGTGTCATTGCTTAACACAGTGATGTTGTGTTACACAGAGAGTGTCATTGTGTAATAGAGAGTGTCATTGTGTAATAGAGAGTGTCATTGTGTAATAGAGAGTGTTGTTGTGTAATAGAGAGTGTTGTTGTGTAATAGAGAGTGTTGTTGTGTAATAGAGAGTGTTGTTGTGTAATAGTGTAATAGAGAGTGTCATTGTTGTGTAAGAGAGAGTGTTATTGTGTTACCCAGAGAGTGTCACTGTGTCGTCTTGAATAAAATACAGTTTTTTGCACTAAACAGCGTTCTGCTTTCTCTGAACTTTATTTATGAACTCCTACACCAGCTTTTTATATAAAGTCAGTTTTTGGTTTTGAGGAAGCGGTGAAGAGCTGAGTGTACTGTAATGGACTTTAATAGAGATTGACAGACAGACAAATTTCTTTCATGTGGTAGCTCTTTAATTCCCCTGCTCTGTTTGCCTCTCTCTTTTGTCAGTCTATAATCCGATTTGTACAGGACACACACAGTCTCTCTCTCTCTCTCTCTCTCTCTCTCTCTCTCTCTCTCTCTTATTGAAAGGTTTTAATGGTACAAATGCAGCATTAAGAATTTAAAAAGATAAATGTGAATCAAAAGACATCCCGAATACTCCAGGGGAAGGAAGGGGATTTGTTAAAAGGGGGCTCAACCCACACAATCTGTTCCAT
>JAOVYV010000029.1:266916-268571 GCA_025674545.1 Hassar affinis
TGGAAAGAAGAAGAACGTTCAGCAAAACGTGGCAGCAAAATAACACATAGGCATAACACAGCCACTTGTTTTTCCTTTTGCCATCTATCTATCTATCTATCTATCCATGTATGAGTCTGTGTCTGAGAGGCATCCTAACAAGCTCTAATCAGAAGGGTTTAGAGTCGGACGAAGAGGAAAGCCGTGGCGCTGTCTCAACTCGGCTTTGAGTCCTACGCTCCCATCAAGCGGGGCAGCCAGAAAGAACGGAGAGACGCGGTTTTATTTCATGGCACGATGGCCCCGAAGGCGCACTCTATTTTCGAGCTATTAACACTGAGCAAGACAGAAAAGAAAAAGTGCTTTTGAACAATAACTTTACTGGAAAGTGATAACTTGAATATGTACATTGGGATAATGGCGGATTTAATAGGGATGCCCGGTGCGACCGGTCATAACAAGGACCCAAACCCAAATTTCAGCATTTATTCATTTCAGCCGCTAAGCTTCACCCCAGTCGTGTTGCCTGCCTGCGTCGCTCTATCCGGGGCCCACAGCTTCAGAGCTAAAAGTTGATCAATGTGGCAACGAGTGTAAATAGGATCATTACCGAGGGTTTAACAGAACACTACTGCATGTGATTAGCACCAGTGGAAAAACACCAGAGAACAAGAGAGAGAGAGAGAATAAGAGAGCAGGTATTTTGTAATCCGTTCACGTACAGGTTTTTTTCCCCTCTTTTGCAGCTTTTTAAATGCGTCTTGCAGGCCTAGTTGCCTCTAATTGGAGTGTGGTATGAAATGTGTCATTTGCTACACATCAATGCTGCAACGGTTGCAATGGGTTAGAAAAAAAAAAACAGACAAAGCCCTCATTATCTGTTAGCTTTCTGTGCGATGTGGATCTTTTTTGCTGTGCAATATCTTACCGTCGGAGTCCACACACAGCACAAAATCTCTGATTTGAGTATTGCTCGTCGTGCTCGTCATGCTCCTCATGCTTGATTTCCCAAACTGCGCATTGCAGTGCTCTAGAGCTGTTTTCTCCTTAACCAATCATAATGATTTTGTCAAAGCTGAGCGCTTTTTGAATTGCTTTTGGAGTGACATTAAGCGCTTTACTGTCACTTGAGCAATCAGATCTCGGCTCTAGGAGCAGGAGAAACAACCAGTATAAGGATATGTAAGGACAGAGCTCCAGGAAAAAGTGAGTCTTGTTAGTGAGTCAGAAATTCAATTCGTGTAGCGTTTGCTGTGGTTTTATGATTACCAGTACATATCAGTACATAACTCTCCCATCAGTGCTTTTTTCTCTACAAAGTACTCCCAATGTGACTGAAACCTTAATGTTCTGCATACGTGATGCTTTCAATCCAACATGGCCGCCACTCAGCTGCTTTCCCAGCTCATTAGCACATGGGGGCACATGTGGTCAGCGGTCAGGTCACTTCACCTCTGATCTACATTCTCTTCTCCTCTCTGCCCTCTTACCTTTGACCTTTGCTTGGGGGCTCGACCTTGACTGCAGTCGTGACATTGACCCTTTAATTGGGCCAGTGGTAGTGACAGCTGCCTTCACTGATCCCATGACATTAGTGGTGTTACATTGTGATTGGTGTTCATAAGGCTCTTATAAGCTTTTATATATACTTATAAGAGGTTTACTTATGCTTATAA
>JAOVYV010000029.1:703330-714037 GCA_025674545.1 Hassar affinis
AGGCTGGTCCAGTTTAGCCATGAAACCTCCCACACTAAAATGACAGGTGTTTCAGTTTCATTGTCTAACCCCTGTACCTGCAGTATAAACCTGTACAGGAATATTTTATCTCTATAAAGTGTTTATTACAGTTTATTAACACACTTCTGTTCATTTCAGCGCCTTCTGACAGTAAAATGGAGTGTGTATCAAACACACCCCGTACCTCAGCAGTGACCGAGACGCTAACTTGACTATTTTTATGATATATATTTTATTTAAATTATATATAATTAGATTTTTTTAATAATAATAAATACACTAAAAGTTCTGGATTTGTTACTAATTGGAGTCCGTCTCCTGTCAGGCGTTCATGCTAACGAACAGAGGGATTTACTGAACGCTGTGGTGTTATATAAAAGCAGGCGTGGCACACTGTGTGTGTAAACTGGGAGTAATAAAACAGCAGCCGCTCTTTCCTCCTGCCCAGCATTACCTCATCTTCTTCTTTATGTGAAACTACAACACCAGTTACGGCATGACAACAAAAAAACACAAAGTATGTCTGGGATTTCTTTATAGACTGAACGGAAAATCTGTCCACCCTGATGGTGTGTTTACTGTCTTCTATCCTACGCACACACACTGGGCTGACTGGGATCAATGGAAACCCGAGATCCCAGATTTAGTGTTCTTTTTGAGTTTCCGAGTAGGAATTCCGGGTTAAAAGGGTGTTTTCCTGGTCGGGAAGGTCGTGTCGGGGTCGGGAAGAAGAACTTCTAATGGTATGTAGCTCAAGCACATTGTTGGTTTTAATTTCCAGTGTGTCAGAAGGTTAGAGGTCATTTCAGTTCAACTCTCAGCCAGCAGAGGGAGCTCAACATCACACTCTGCCCCTTTAATGTGTGTTTTATCTCTGATTGCCTGTGTGTGCAGTTACAGCGCCACCCAACGCTTTCAGAGTAAAGGAGACCTTCACGCGCTGTTTGTCCGTCCGTCTGTCCAACACGACTGCCTGCCGTTCCTGAATCGCCCCTTTGTTGAGCTTGTCATGTGGTCATGTGACCCGTGACCTTTGGCACATATCACGGGGCCTGGACGTGCAGATGGATGGTCGGTGAAGGAACCCGTTTCTCATCTCACGCTCTGTAAATACTGGGGTGTTTTTACTCCTGTGTGAAAGAGCTCTTTCAGTGTTTGTGCTGAGTGAGAGCGTGTGTGAGAGAGTGTGTGTGTGAGAGTGTGTGTGAGTGTGTGTGGTGAAGGCAGGAAGAGTTCCGACTATATGCTGTGTCTTATTTAACAGAGGTTAAATAAATAAATAATACCTTACTTAACACAGGTGATTAACCAGAGGAGTGTTTATTATTTCACAGCCCAGATCAGATCTTATAGATTCATACGTGATGCTAATCTGCGCTCTAATCCTGCTCACACCTGCTCATAACTGCTCACAACTGCTTATAACTGCTCACCACTGCTTATAACTTCTCACACCTGCTCATAACTGCTCCCACCTGCTTATAACTGTTCACTCCTGCTTATAACTGTTCACTCCTGCTTATAACTGTTCACTCCTGCTTGTAACTGCTCACTCCTGCTTATAACTGCTCACAACTGCTTATAACTGCTCACAACTGCTTATAACTGCTCACACCTGATTATAACTGCTCACAACTGTTTATAACTGCTCCCACCTGCTTATAACTGCTCCCACCTGCTTATAACTGTTCACAACTGCTCACACCTGCTTATAACTGCTCACAACTGCTTATAACTGCTCACAACTGCTCATAACTGCTCCCACCTGCTTATAACTGCTCACAACTGCTTATAACTGCTCACTCCTGCTTATAACTGCTCCCACCTGCTTATAACTGCTCACACCTGCTTATAACTGCTCATACCTGCTTATAACTGCTCCCACCTGCTTATAACTGCTCCCACCTGCTTATAACTGCTCCCACCTGCTTATAACTGCTCCCAACTGCTCATGTCTTCTCATATCCGATTATAACTGCTCTTAAGTGCTCATATCTGCTCATATCTGCTCATATCTAATCATATCTACTTGTGTCTCCTCATATCTGATCATATCTATTCATAACCGCTCATATATGCTCATAAATGCTCATAACTGTACTTATCTTCTCATAACTGCACATAATTCGTAATATCTACTCGTAACTGCTCATATCTAGTCAGAACTCTTCTCAGATCAGTGTGGAAAAGTGGGAAACGTGCTGGTGTGTGTACAACACTATGAGGTCATCCTCCATCCTGCTGTGAGCAACAACCGCTCATTGTTCAGCACTGAGAGAGAAATCGAACCCTCGGTGCTTGGCGAGGCTCCGCCCCCTGGCCCTGTGTGTGTGTGTTTGAATTGTAGTGATAAAGTTTCTCCTTTAGGTTAATATGATGTGCTGAACCCTGTGACTATAATCAGTTACTGCATGCAGCGCAAATTCATTCATGAAGACAAGAATGTTTGTGTGGACGGACTCGTGTGAACCCCTAACTTATAATTCAGTAACGTTCACCTTCTCACACAGGGAGTGATTTAGCGCCCCCTACTGGGCTTTACTGCTGCTCTTACTGTTACTGCTGTTACTGCCATTATTGCTGCTGTTACTGCTGCCATTACTGCTGCTGTTACTGCTGCCATTACTGCTGCTGTTACTGCCGTTACTGCTGTTACTGCTGCTGTTACTGCCATTACTGCTGTTACTGTTGCCACTACTGCTGTTACTGCTGCCGTTACTGCCGTTATTGCTGCTGTTACTGCTGTTGCTGCTGCTGTTGCTGCTGCTACTGCTGCCATTACTGCTGCTGTTACTGCCGTTACTGCTGTTACTGCTGTTACTGCTACTGTTACTGCCATTACTGCTGTTACTGTTGCCACTACTGCTGTTACTGCTGCCGTTACTGCCGTTATTGCTGCTGTTACTGCTGTTGCTGCTGCTGTTACTGCCGTTACTGCTGCCGTTACTGCTGCCGTTACTGCTGCTGTTACTGCTGCTGTTACTGCCATTACTGCTGTTACTGCTGCTGTTACTGCGGTTACTGCCATTACTGCTGTTACTGTTGCTACTACTGCCGTTACTGCTGCTGTTACTGCTGCTGTTACTGCCGTTACTGCTGCCATTTCTGCTGCTGTTACTGCCGTTACTGCTGTTACTGCTGCTGGTACTGTGACAGCTAATAATTCTGTCTCAGAAAGTCTGACTTTCTCAATCTCTGCTATTCCATAATGTCTTTCCTGGATGGAAATATTATCTCTCTCTCTCCATCTCTGTCTCTCTTTTTCTGTCTCTCTCTCTGTCTGTCTGTCTCTCTCTCTCTCTCTCTCTCTCTCTCTCCACTCTCTACTATAAGTGTTTTTTATACATGTTTATTGACCTCAGCAGTAGAAAGCTGGAAGTTTCCTTGTTGTCTTGAATGTTGCATTTTGATGTACAGTATCTCTCTCTCTCTCTCTCTCTCTCTCTCTCTCTCTTCTTATCTCTATCAGTCCGTTTCTCCCAGGACGCACTGCTAAGCCTTGTATTAGTGTTTGATTTATCGTTATTAAATTGGACAGAATTAGCGTCTATGGCTAGAGTTCTGTTTCAGCTCTAAGCAGGATTTAATCCTCCACTCGGGGATCGTAAATCTGAGGATGAATCTGTTCCTCTCACGGTCAGCCCGGAGAGTGGGTTTGGGGGGTGCCTGTCTTCATGTCTCATTTATATGATTAGTGTGTGATCCTGTGGGTGTTGTGTGTGTGTGTGTGTGTGTGTGTGTGTGTGTGTGTGTGTGTGTATGTCACAGTCATTTTAGGCTTAAAGAGCTGTGAGTTAGGAAATGTCAGATTTATAAGTGAAGTGAAGGCGACTAACAGGAACCATGTGTGCTTCTGCCATCTGTCTGTCTATCTCTCTGTCTCTCCCTCTCTCCCTCTCTCTCTCACCCCCCTTTCCACACTTCCCTTCTCTCCCCTGTCTGTCTGTTTTTGTTTTCCAAACAAAGAGCCCTGTACAGGAAATTGTGGACTCTGGGAGCGTTCAGGAAGGCAGAGAGCAGATTTCCTGTTCAGACCCTACCTCAAAAAAAGAAAAACCTTAAGGGAGCAGGAGAGCGAGGGAACGAGGGAACAAGAGAGGAGAAACGGGATGAGAGAGGGAGGGTCAGTAATGTGTTAAACGGAGGAGAAAACACAGCCTGTAATTTCTCTCCCCTGCCTGGAGAAGAAGGAAAAAAAAAAAGTTTGAAGCCTCGTGTCTTGACCATGACTCGCAGTGAATCATAGACGAGCTGAGAGGAAGAGAGAAACGAGGTGGAGGAGAGAAAACGAGAAGCTCTGAGAAGAAAGTCTGAAGAGGAAGACGCAGAGCGGGGAGACCGACGAGGGTCAGGAGGGGCTGAGGAGTGAAAACCGCCTACAGGAAACCGACTCATCGAGTCTCCCAGTTACTTTTTCACTCTGCTTTTGTGTCTCTGCTGAACAGAGGAGAGAAAAAAGTGTCCGATGTGGGGAGTGACGTCAGCCTGGTGCCGCTGAGCTCCAGAATTCCTCTCCCACTCCGAGACTCCGGACTCTCGGACACCATGTGAGCCAGATGTGACTTTTTTTTTTTTGTTCCAGAATCTGTTTTTTTTTTCTTTTCTTTTTTTTTTTCCTCAGGATCTGTATTTCTTCTCGTTCTTTCTGATCTGGATAAAACTTTGAGCTCCTGATGAAGAATAAAGCTGCCAAGCAGAAGTCCAAGAGGAAAGGAAGTGAAAATGCGTTCGGCTGTGACCTGACCGAGCACCTCCAGAACTCGGGACATGATGGTAGAACTTTTATTTTGTCTCTTTCTCACTTTTTTCTTTCTTTCTTAACTCTTATCATTCAAACACACACATCCTGTTTGTTCCTTTTCTCTCCTGCTTCCTCTGTGGTCGTGATTATGTGATGGTGATTATGATTTCTAGGATTTATGCTTTTATTTCCTTTTCACACTTCCTTTAAGTGGACATGTAGAATTCTGGGATTCTGATTTATGACTAACTCTTAGGTAGTGTCACCATTATAACATTTATATTTTCAATACATTTAAAATCCCTAAAATCTACATTTTCTTTTCACTAAATAAATCATTATGTGTTATTTAGGAATGAAAGAGAGGCTATTAATTGGTGTGGAGCAAAAAATCAATTGAGGCAGTTGACACACTGGGGCATCAGCAATAAGAAATTCACATCGTTTTAGACATTTTAGACTTCCTGTGTCAGTATACACACACACACATACACACACACACACACACTTATACACAAGATTCCAGCTTTGGCTCCCTAAGGAGGGTGAAAAATAAACAAAAAAGAAAATCCATGGTGGAGGAGGAGGAGGAGGAGGAGGAGGAGGAGGAGGAAGCCGAGTACTGAGACAGAGACAGAGACAGACAGAGTGGTGAAGTGTGTGTTCGCTTCATGTCCTGCGCCCTGATTGTCTTTTATTCTGGTTATTGGCTATTTGTGGCATCTTGGTGTGGGCGACGCCCTCGTCCCCTCCCTTCGGCTCCGTGCTGCATGTGCTGCCCTCCCTGCCCCGCTGAATTGTGGGACGGCCGTCATAATTGCAGGAAAAGATGAGAGGCTCGGAGCCGCCATTTCAGGCTGATCTCAGATCAGATCTCTCTAACCTTTTGATGTTTATATGAATAATAGCCGAGAGGCAGCGAGCTGACCTGAGATCAGTGAGCAGACCGGCGTGGTCGTGATTGAGATATTTTTTCTTTTTGATCCTGTTTGCCCACACACACACACCCACCCACCCACACACACTTACACAGAAAGTGTAACGCATGCACACACACACACACACAGACACACACACGTTGTTCATCTTGGCAGCCTCTCAGGAATTTTATTTCCTCTGTTCAGTGGAGAACGATGTACCAAAATATAACGCTGAGCTTTTTTTAGTCGAACTGTTACAGAATTTAACTCCAGTTCTGCCTGGCTGTCTGGACAAGCTCAGCTTTACTGAGACAGGGTGTGTGTGTGGTCACATGACCTGCTCATTCAATCAAACCAGTATTATAGACATTCACATCTATTTGCTTCCATATTACTGATGTACAGCATGTTGGGTTATTATAGGGCTATTATAGGGCTTATAGCTCATTATACCATTATTATTCATGCTGCACTGACTGTTTATTAAGTTTCACATTAACTGCAAAGTCCTGCTTCAGACGTTTCAATGGTTTTAATGTCTGTGTATATTTGCAATATAGCAGATTTCTCTCTCTCTCTCTCTCTCTCTCTCTCTCTCTCTCTCTCTCTCTCTCTGTCTGGTCCTCTATCTCTCTGTGAGGTCCTCATGTGTGTATACTGTGGTTTGGATTTTCCAGTCACAGGACAGTGGGTCACTCTGTTACAGAAACACAGTGCCTTTATTTCACAAGTAAACAACCTCCACATTTTCCTGTTTAAGCATTTTTAACCTTCATTAGGGTATAAATGGTGTAAGGATACTGGTGTGAGTATACTGATACAGGTACAATAATTTGACTAAAGTGATGGGAGTACACTGTTGTGATTATACTGCTGTCTCTCTGAGTACACTGATGTGTGTATACTGTTGTGACTATACTGATGTGAGTACACTGTTGTGACTATACTGATGTGAGTATACTGATTACTGATGTGAGTATACTGATGTGAGTGTACTGATTACTGATGTGAGTATACTGATATGAGTATACTGTTGTGAGTACACTGTTGTGAGTACACTGTTGTGAGTACACTGTTGTGAGAACACTGTTGTGAGAACACTGTGAGTACACTACCGTGAGTATATTGTTGTGAGTATACTGAACAGACAACAATGATGTGAGTGCACTCATGTGAGTACACTGTTGGGAGTATACTGGTATGAGTACACTAATGTGAGTATACTGATGTGAGTATACTGATTACTGATGTGAGTACACTGATGGGAGTACACTGATGTGAGAACACAGGTTGTGAGTAAATGGTTGTGAGTAGCCTGATGTGAGTACACTGATGTGAGTGCACTGATGGGAGTACACTGGTGTGAGAACACAGGTTGCGAGTAAATGGTTGTGAGTAGCCTGATGTGAGTAGCCTGATGTGAGTACACTGATGTGAGTACACTGATGTGAGTGCACTGATGTAAGTACACTGATGTGAGTACACTGATGTGAGTGCACTGATGTAAGTACACTGATGTGAGTATATTGTTGAGTATACTGATCAGACAACATTGATGTGAGTACACTGTTGTGAGTGCACTGATGTGAGTACACTGTTGTGACTATACTGATGTGAGTGCACTGATGTGAGTGCACTGATGTGAGTATACTGTTGTGAGTACACTGTGAGTACACTCAAGTGAGGACACTCATGTGAGTACACTGTTGTGACTATACTGATGTGAGCACACTGTTGTGAGTGTACTGACCTGAGAACACTGATGTGAGTATACTGTTGTGAGTATACTGTTGTGAGTACACTGATGGGAGAACACTGATGGGAGAAGACTGATGGGAGTACACTGATGTGAGTACACTGTGGTGACTATACTGATGTGAGTACACTGTTGTGAGTACACTGATTACTGATGTGAGTACAATGTTGTGAGTACACTGATTACTGATGTGAGTATACTGATTACTGATGTGAGTATACTGATGTGAGTACACTGATTACTGATGTGAGTATACTGATGTGAGTACACTGATTACTGATGTAAGTATGCTGATGTGAATATACTGATTACTGATGTGAGTATACTGATGTGAGTACAGTGATGTGAGCACACTGGTGTGAGCACACTGTTGTGAGTATACTGATTACTGATGTGAGTATACTGATGTGAGTACAGTGATGTGAGCGCACTGTTGTGAGTATAATGATTCAAGTATACTGATATGAGTACACTGTTGTGAGTACACTCATGTGAGTGCACTGTTGTGAGTATACTGACCTGAGAACACTGATCTGAGAACACTGTGAGTATATTGTTGTGAGTATACTGATCAGACAACATTGATGTGAGCGCACTGTTGTGAGTACACTGTTGGGTGTATACTGATATGAGTACACTGTTGTGAGTATATTGTTGTGAGTATACTGATCAGACAACATTGATGTGAGTACAATGTTGGGAGTACACTAATGTGAGTACACTGATGTGAGTACCCTGATGTGAGTATACTGATGTGAGTATACTGATTACTGATGTGAGTATACTGATGTGAGTGCACTGATGAGAGTAAACCGTTGGGAGAATACTGATGTGAGCATACTGATTACTGATGTGAGTATACTGATGTGAGTGCACTGATGTAAGTACACTGACGTGAGTAAACTGATGTGAGTACACTGATGTGAGTACACTGTTGGGAGTATATTGATGTGAGTACACTGATGTGAGTATACTGATTACTGATGTGAGTACACTGATGTGAGTGCACTGATGTAAGTACACTGATGGGAGTACACTGCTGTGAGAACAATGTTGTGAGAAAACGGTTGTGAGTAGCCTGATGTCAGTACACTGATGTAAGTACACTAATGGGAGTACACTGCTGTGAGTATATTGTTGAGTATACTGATCAGACAACATTGATGTGAGCACACTGATGTGATTACACCGATGTGAGTACACTGATGTAAGTACACTGTTGTGAGTATACTGTTGTGAGTACACTCATGTGAGTACACTGTTGTGACTATACTGATGTGAGCACACTTGAGTGTACTGACCTGAGAACACTGATGTGAGTACACTGTTGTGACTATACTGATGTGAGTACACTGTGAGTGTACTGTTGAGTACACTGTTGTGAGTACACTGATGTGAGTATACTGATCTGATTACACAGATGTGAGTACACTGTTGTGAGTACACTGTTGTGAGTACTCTGATGTGAGTACACTGATGTGAGTGCACTAATTTGAGTGCACTCTTGGGACTACACTAATTTGAGTGCACTGTTGTGAGTTCACTAATTTGAGTACACTGTTGTGAGTACACTGATGTGAGTAAACTGTTGGGAGTATATTGATGTGAGTACACTGATGTGAGTAAACTGTTGGGAGTATATTGATGTGAGTACACTGATGTGAATATACTGTTGTGAGTATTCTGATCTGACAACATTGATGTGAGTACACTGTTATGAGTACACTGATGTGAGTAAACTGTTGTGAGTACACTGTTGAGTATACTGATGTAAGTACACTGATGGGGGTATACTGATTAATTATGAGTACACTGATGTGAGCACACTGATGTGAGTACACGGATGTGAGTACACTGATGAGTATACTGTTGTGAGTTGGGGTATACTGATTAATGATGTGAGTATACTGTTGTAACTATACTGATGTGAGTACACTGTTGTGACTACTGATGTGAGTACACTGTTGTGACTATACTGATGTGAGTATACTGTTGAGTATACTGAAGTAAGTACACTGATGGGGTATACTGATTAATGATGTACACTGATGAATATACTGTTGTGACTATACTGATGTGAGTACACTGATGTGAGTACACTGATGTGAGTACGCTGCTGTGAGTATGCTGCTGTGAGTACACTGATGTGAGTACACTGCTGTGAGTATACTGTTGTGACTATACTGTTGTGACTACTGATGTGAGTATACTGATGTGACTACACTGTTGAGTATACTGATGTAAGTACACTGATGGGGTATACTGATTAATGATGTGAGTACACTGATGTGAGTATACTGTTGTAACTATACTGATGTGAGTACACTGTTGTGACTATACTGATGTGAGTATACTGATGTGAGTACACTGTTGAGTATACTGATGTAAGTACACTGATGGTGGTATACTGATTAATGCTGTGAGTATACTGTTGTGACTATACTGATGTGAGTACACTGCTGTGAGTACACTGATGCGGGTACACTGATGTGAGTACACTGCTGTGACCATACTGTTGTGACTATACTGCTGTGAGTATACTGATGTGAGTACACTGTTGAGTATACTGATGTAAGTACACTGATGGGGGTATACTGATTAATGATGTGAGTACACTGATGAGTATACTGTTGTGACTATACTGATGTGAGTATCCTGATGTGAGTACACTGTTGAGTATACTGATGTAAGTACACTGATGGGGGTATACCGATTAATGATGTGAGTACACTGATGAGTATACTGTTGTGTCTATACTGATGTGAGTACACTGATGCAAGTACACTGATGTGAGTACACTGCTGTGAGTATACTGTTGTGAGTATACTGTTGTGACTATACTGATGTGAATACACTGTTGAGTATACTGATGGAAGTACACTGATGGGGGTATACTGATTAATGATGTGAGTACACTGATGAGTATACTGTTGTGACTATACTGATGTAAGTACACTGATGTGACTATACTGTTGTGACTATACTGTTGTGACTATACTGATGAGTATACTGATGTAAGTACACTGATGGGGGTATACTGATTAATGATGTGAGTACACTGATGAGTATACTGTTGTGACTATACTGCTGTGAGTACACTGCTGTGACTATACTGATGTGAGTACACTACTCTGAGTACACTGCTGTGAGTATACTGCTGTGACTATACTGATGTGACTACACTGTTGTGAGTATACTGCTGTGACTATACTGATGTGAGTACACTGTTGTGAGTATACTGCTGTGACTATACTGATGTGAGTACACTG
>JAOVYV010000029.1:1928345-1938674 GCA_025674545.1 Hassar affinis
GAGTTGCCGGCTGGGCACCGGCTCCCCCGTGACCCCGTAACTGGGAATAAGCGGAACAGAAAATGACTGACTGACTGTAGTTGTGTCTTTAAATAACACGGTTTAAACATGTTATGTTTTGATCTGGCTCTCCATACTTAGTTAGATGTAGTTTCTAAAACATAAAGAGCAGCCACTCTGACCAGAGTAAAGCAGTCACTAAATACCGTATGAGTGGACGCATGCAGTGAATACACATTCCCATGTTAATGAACGTGGCATTTCTTTGTCCCACATGTTCAATATTAAAGTTCAAACCACACATGCTTGCATTTTGTTTTGTCTCAGTGCACACCACTTCTCTGTAGATGTGACGCATCTGTTTTTTGACTTGCAGTAGGGAATAAAAACACTTGGCTGTCCATTCATCTTTAACCATGCTTTTTTTGTCATCAGCTAGGCATCGTTTTACTAATCAGAAAAGAAGGGTAGCATGAAATAAGATAAAACTGACCTCTGTAATTTTCTTGCCTGATGAGCTGCCTTCAGCTAAACCATTTACATAAATGCATGTGATTGGATTTACCACAGCAGAGGCTCTGCTACAGAAGCCGAACTAATTCGTATTTTGAAATCTGGAGTTGCTGAGCTATATGGCCATTTTTTTTGTTTCACATGTTTATCCGGTCTGCTACAGTATTTTTTCGAGTGCTCTGCTGAATTGCTTTACCAGTCAATATTAAAGACGCTTAACATCAATATTCTGAAATTGTCCAACACGTTCCCAAGGAACAACACATTTTTCAAACTATTGAAATGCAGTCCATCTTTGCCGACACCTCAGACAAGTAAAAACAATGTTGAGCAAACACCACCCCCCCCAAACCATAAACTAAACTTTACAAATTGTCTGACAGAAGGAAAAACACACACAGGCCACTCTCTGTCTTCACCGAGCGACTCTGAAACCACCTAATTCAAACAGTGTGCTTGTTGCGACGGCTGCATTGTTATGATGGGCAGAATCCGAGGAGGTGGCTTTTGGTGAGGTTTGGGAGAAGAATGCCGCACATCTCCGTCGATGAATAGCGAGATCAGGCAAACTATGCAAGCCATGCAAAAGTAGGCCACGTTACAAACAAAACACTCAGTTGGTGGTACTGGAAGATGACTCCCCAGACAAAGGACAAAGCCAAAGTCTGCCATGTAAAGAAATAACTCCTGAGGATGGAGGAACCTTCACATGCAAAGAAATCACTAATTGGGATGGTGAAATGATATTTTGGTGGTGAGTGAGTGTGGCTTGTTGAATGTTTTCTTTGCAGCGATAAATAATATCCATTTCAACAAATTCTCAGCTTTTACAGAAAAAAACGCACAAGCTAGACGGTCGCTGTTATGTAAGAGCAATGATGGGAAAAACAAAAGGAAAGAAGCTTGTGCATCTTCATGAAAGTGAAAAAGGTGGTGTTAGCATGAAAGTGTACCCTTTCTTTGATAGCCAGACCATTTGGCAAAGCCAGTACAAATGTTCATTAATTCCTTTTTATCCATTTATTCTGGTTGGCCTCAGCATGTAGCTGTTTATCCCAGGAACACTGGGCTTGAGCTGGGAATATACAGAACTCTGAATGGGGTGCAAGTCCACCATAGAGCAACGTACACACAAATTCACATGCTCTACAGACAGCTCTAAAGAACCCACATGGACATGAGGAGAACACGTGAAACTTGGGCACAGACCCAAGCCCAAGCTCAGGATCCAACTATGGCTATGCTCCACCATGCTGCCAGTGGTTTCATTGTTTAACACAAGTTAACCCTAACTTTATAACATATATACACTGACGTACCAGTACCAGTGTACCAGTTAATACTTGGTAGGTCCCCCATGGGATCTTGGAGGGAACATTGCATGTGCTCATGTATTGAATTCTGATGTTACTTGAGGCAGAGTTGCACACCTATTGTCTGAAACAATGCTTACCAGTCGACACTGGTCACATTCACCCAGAGTCTTTTTACACTGCTGTCATAAATTCAAGGTTTTCCTGGAATTCTTGTAGTCATGGTACACCCTTGAAATGCTCATGTGTAAAAATCCAAAGTTTGCTTTTACCTCTGAAATGCTATGACCCGTCTTACAAGCTCCAACTATTAAACTGTGTTGAAAATCACAAAATCATGATAACTTGCCATTCTCATGTGGAAACAGCTCTAGAAGCTTCCATAGATGTCTATCACTTTAGATACAAACTGGAGGATGCAACCAATGACACGCATAGGTGGCATTGCTGTGTATGTCGAATGTGTATTCGAATATATTTCCAGTGTATTTGTAAATATAGTATCAGTGGGACACAAATAGCATCCCAATTGTAAAATCCCTCATTGGAACTTGAACCCAATATTCTCAACGACCCTAATTTTACTGCATAAAGTTCTTTTCCCGTTGACTGTTTCCATAAAACGTGGAGAGGTTTGGATTTCTTGTACCGACATAAACCTGCCTCAGCAGATCTGTTGTTAAGATTCACAGCAAGCACAGAACAAACGAAACACTCCTTCATGCATTCACCCAGCCAGTCAGGCAGCTCGAAGTTGTGGACGTCCAGCAGCTGAGCATCATTTCTCTGCACTGGGTGGTCCAAGAACACGCAGGCCTTGAGCTTTAATGTGTTTTGTATTTGCTGAACGGAACTCTGTCATTAGAGGAAGTGGGAGTCCCATTTAAGCAGCTATTAGCCATAATGGCTGGCCTTTCTTTTTCTATTTTTTTTTTTTTCATTCAAGCTCCCTTTGCCAGGACAATTTCCAAATGTAACAGAATACTCTGGAATCCTGCAGGCCCCACGCATGTCTGTTGTCAGTTATGGCTGTTTTTTTTTTTGCGCAAGTTCCTAGTTTCTCGGACCTAAGCTCATAAACGAAGGTCAATGACGTGTTTCTTCGTCTCATAGCTCAGCGTGTAGCAGGACAGCGGGCCAGACAGGTTGTTCTATTAGCCACATGCTCCTGTGAGTTTAAACTATCAAGAGGAAATATGCATGGGCTCAGCAGTTTCCAGGGCTAATGGCCATGTGTGTTTTGACGTACAGTAGATATAGCCTAATGAGTTTCTAATGGCACCATTATGACAGCAGTTCTATTGACTTATCCGTGATCTGTAGTGTTTTCTTTTCCCTTGGCATGTCATGACATTTACTCTTTATCACTCTGCCTTTCTGTCTACCTCAGGTTCACTCTCTATGCCTTGGACAGCCGTGGCAGCCGGTCTGAGGCCAGCTGTGTGACAGTGCGCACTTCCTGTCCAATAGTTGATGACAGCAGAGCAGAAGGTACACATCTACTTTCTCTTTCCATCTCTCTTCCTCCACTCCATCTCAGTTCATCTGAGAAGATTGTATCTTCACACCTGTTACTGGCATGAATGAACAGCATATTCTACACTGCTGAGCAGACGGTGAGATAGCAGGTCAAGGTGCCAAGGTGCGAGAGCTTCATTTCCTTTGGGATGACATCATCAATAGTCAGTCAGTGACAAATTTGAAATAACTCCAAGACATGAATTGCTGTACACTCAGGAAAAAAAGTTACTCCGGTATTCTTTGGATAGTTAAGAGTTCTCGGTTTCGTAGATGGATTCAACTTCTTTAACAGGTTGGGCTGTCACTGTTGGGCCCCTGAGCAAGGCCCTTAACCCTCAACCCTCAACTCAGTTGTGTAAATAAGATTAAAAATGTAAGTCGCTCTGGATAAGGGCGTCTGCCAAATGCCATAAATGTAATGTAATGAAATGTAAATGTAAATGTTATAGGGTTCTACATACAACTTTAAGGTTTTCCTAGTGGGTCAAAGGTTCCTTTAAGGTTCTTTCTATCAAATACCCCTTTAGGATTCTTCCAATCAAACTTCCCATTGGGATTCTTTTAGGATCTCTTTAGGATTCTTGATTGATTGTTCCTGGGTTTCTTTTACTAGTATTGTAGGATTAAAGCAAGTTTCTTCTCTAACAAACCTATATTACCATCAGTACTAGCTTCATTGTCACTGACTTTAGCCTCTCAATTAAAATTTCAATGAAATCAATTAGAACAATTCATTCTTTTTAGTCAATATCTGTTTAAGGAATTGTGCCTTTGGCTAACTAGATTCAAAGCCAGTCTGATTCAAATTCCCAACCTGCATCTTCCTTGTCTTTCAGAGATAGCTGACCGGGTATACAACCTGTACAACGGCTACACGAGTGGCAAGGAGCAGCAAACAGCCTACAACACGCTGATGGAGATATCTCCACCCACACTGTACCGGGTGCAACACCATTACAACTCGCACTATGAGAAGTTTGGAGACTTTGTTTGGCGGAGTGAGGATGAGCTAGGACCCAGGTAAGACTTGTCTTCTGAGTAAGCCAACTCTCAAACCTCTTCTCCATCTCACACTCAGCTCTCTCCATCTCATCACACACATACAGTACATACACATAAACACTGTGGTCAGCAGTAATTTTGGCCTCCTAAATGTTGGTTTAGGCTCCCAGTGCAAATCCAGGCCTATAAAAGTGATTACGAGCAGGCTTGTTCCACTGGAGTGCCATCTCATAAGAACATAAATCTCATAAAAGAATCCATCCCGGTGCTGCAGCATATTTTCAGATTCATTTACTCAACTTCATCTGTTGTTTTTGTTTCCTTTCAGTTCCTTTTATTATTCATATTTTCTGCGTCAAAACCAGTGACTGGACACCAAAGCAAAGTCGACAAATTACAGTGTTATTATTCCAACCTCTCAGTGAGAGGGCGCCAAATGTTTTGGGGTCTAATGAATGTGGGTAAAGTGGCTTCTGGCAAACACTAAGTGGTGCGGAGGCCTGTGGCCATGTTAGTGTACACATGTGGAAATGTTGCTCTTAAAATGGGCCTCTCCACTTCCCTGTCAGGGTCTGAGGCACCTAGTAAATCCAGGTGTGTGTGGGTTTATGTTTTTTGTTTCATCATGGAGCTTAAAAATGGCTGCCATGTTTTTGGTGTTCCCTATGGAGAGGTGATGCCTAGCAGGAGTCTGATGTGGGTGGAAATGTTGTTGCAGTTGGCAGGGCTTGGAAGACAAGAGGGAAAAGAAAAAGGTTCTCCCTGAAGATCAAGGTTAGCAAAACCTGAATAGCATTAAGGTTATTGGCAATTCATTTAGCAAAACATCATCTTCTCAACCTACTATACACTTAAAACAAATGGTTCCTCAAGCATTAATTAAACGTTCTTAGCATCCTAAAAGGTACTCCTATGTCATAAGGCTGCCTCAGTGGCCTCAAAGGCACTCGGGTTACATTTTTTTTTTACATTTTCTTTACAGAAAACTGAACTGGTTATTTTACAAGAATGACATTTGGCAGTTGGCAGGACTTGTAGAGATGAGTGTTAACTGCGTAACAATGACGGCTTACCTGTACCAGGATTTGAACTTTCCATTCAGTATCATTAAAAATCCCATTTCCAGAAAAGTTGGGATACTTTCTAAAAAGAAAAAACTTTTCTAAAAAAAAAAAACTTTTCTAAAAAAAAAAATAATAATTTGTTAAATTTGATTGAACTTTAAAATGGGAAAAGTACAAAGAAAACATTTTCAGTGTTTTCACTGACAAATCTGTATAAATATGAATAAATATGACCAAAGGCTTAGTCTTTGCAAGTAAGGATGAGAAGTGGTTCACAACTTCATGAGAGAATTATGAGTCAGTTCAAATACAATGTTTCTCAGTGCAAGATTGCAAAGAATTTAGGTCTTTCACCATCGACAGGTCATAATATCATGAAAAAGTTCAGGGACTCAGGGGACAAGGCTAAGGGTGGAAACTGCTGCAGAATGTGAGCCCTCAGGCAGTATTGTTTGAGAAACCGTCATGCTACCATGATGGACGTAGCCACATGGGCTCAGGAGTACTTTGGAAAATCATTATCACTTAACACAGTCCACCGCTGCATCAGGAAATGCAACCTGAACCTGTATTATACAAAGAGGAAGCAGATATTCATTTTCTGCAGAAACCCCAGTGAGTTGTCTAGATCCAGAGTCATCTGAGATGGACTGAAAGACAGTGGAAACGTGTTCTGTGGTCCACTTTTGGCTTGTTCGTGATCAGTTCCTCATGCCAAACATGATAAAGACCATCCAGATTGTTACCAATGAACAGTGCAAAAACCAGCAACTGTGATGTCCTGGGGGAGCATGAGTGCCCACAGCATGGGTGATCTACATATATGTGAATGTAGCATTGATGCAGAGGCTTGTATTGGTATTTTGGTGAAACATATGCTGCCGTCTAGATGACATCTTTTCCAACAAAGTCCACATCTATTTCAGCAGGACAATGCCATGTCTCATTCTGTACAAGTTACAACAGCATGGATTCATAAACATAGAATGTGTGTGCTTGACAGGCCTGCCTGCAGTCCAGATCTGTCTGCTATTGTATACTAATGCAAGGCACATCATGAAGAGGAGAATCAGACAACAGTGACCACAGACTTTTGAGTAGCTCAGGTTAGCAGGAATGGGCAAATATTCCACTTGTAAATCTGCAACAATTAGTATCTTCAATTACTAATTAAAATGAAAAGAAAAGGTGATGTGACCAATGGTAAACATGCCTCTGTCCCACATTTTTTTCAGTGTTGCAGGCATCTATTTCTAAATTTGTTTATATTTAACTAATAGAATTAAGTTCATAATTGAAAACACTGAAAATATTTTCTTTGTCCTTTTGTCTGTTAAATAAATCTTCAAGTGAATGAACAAATTACAGATTTTATAACATTTTTAGAAAGTGTCAGAACTTTTCTGGAAATGGGGTTTATACTTTAATCCTTGACACCAGCAATTTAGAAAGGCTAATGCACCTACCAGGATGTACACTATATTGTTGGATGCCACCTGTGAATCAAGTCCAGTCATGAAATTTCCTTGCTACTAAATAATTCACAGTCAACCCTCAGTGGTGTTATAACAACGTGGAAGCGATTGGGAACGACAGCAACTCAGCCATGAAGTGGTAGGTCATGTAAAATGACAGAGCGGGTCAGTGGATGCTGAGGCTCTTAGTGGATAGAGGTTACTAACTTTCTGAAGAGTCGATCACTACAGACCTCAAAACTTCATGTGGCCTTCAGATTAGCTCAAGATCAGTGTGTAGAGAACTTCATGGAATGGGCTTCCAGAGAACTCTGAGCAGCTGCATCCAAGCCTTACATCACCAAGAGCAATGCAAAGCGTCGGATGCAGTGGTCTAAAGCACACTGCTACTGGACTCTAGAGCAGTGGAGACGTGTTCTCTGGAGTGATGAATGATGCTTCTCCATCTGGCTCCGTCAATCTGATGGACGAGTCTGGGTTTGGCAGCTGCCAGGAGAACGGTACTTGTTTGACTGCATTGTGCCGAGTGTAAAGTTTGGTGGAGGGGGATTATGGTGTGGGGTTGTTTTTCAGGAGTTGGGCTCGGCCCCTTAGTTCCAGTGAAAGGAACTCTTAATGCTTCAGCACACCAAGAGATTTTGGACAAGTTCATGCTCCCAACTTTGTGGGAACAGTTTTGGGACGGCCCCTTCCTGTTCCAACATGACTGCACACCAGTGCACAAAGTGAGGTCCATAAAGACATGGATGAGGAGTTTGGTGTGGAAGAACTTGACTGTCCTGCACAGAGTCCTGAACTCGACCCGATAGAACACCTTTGTCATGAATTAGAGTGGAGACTCCAATAAACACACTCCTAAACTATGTGGAAAGCCTTCCCATAAAAGTTAAAGCTGTTATAGCTGCAAAGGGTGGGCCAATATCATATTTAACCCTATGGATTAAGAATGGGATGTCACTCAATTTTATATGCGTGTGAAGGCAGGTGAGTGAATACTTTTGGCAATATAGTGAATTTTTGGCATGTGGAAGCTCCAGCATCAAATACTGAACCCTATAGTGAGAAACCAACACTACTTGCAGTTCCTCCACAGATCTGAACGTTCTACACTCTACTGATGGTAATTGCTTTTTTTTAAAGGGAGTTACTTCAACCCTTGAAACCTTCTGTTGTAGGGTTCTTTAGAGAACTTTCAAAAATTCCCCAGAGGGACACATTAAAAATCTGTTCGTATGTTAAATTGCACCCTTTTATTGGATCATAACTTGTGTAACCAGAATTTATGCTCAAGTGTTCTTTATTTTGCATGTCTGAGGAAACCACTTGAAACCACTATATAGATGTGCACAACAAAGTAGTAACATTAACCATTCCTTTCTTTGAGTGCAGTGACTTTGACCAAAATTAGATGGTACATCCCATCTTGCTATGAATGGATGCCAAACAAAACCAACACAAATTGTTTTGTGATTTATATGTAAAACTGTACAAAAGAGCTTTCCCCTTCGTAGAGGCTTCCAACGAGGTTGTCCTTTACAAAGAAACAAACCCTTAACTAACACCATTTGTGGTTTCTCAAATGTTTTCAAAGTTGGAAATTCTCAGAAGAGCTTTATAGAAATTTTACAGATTTCCCCAGAGGGGGAACTCAAGAACTAAAGGTGTTAGATTGTACTTGAAGAGGGTTAGGTTCAATTCTACACTCGTAGAAATCAATCTTAATTGGAACAATCCAGAACTTCCTTTGATTTGATGCTCTGAGGAAACTCCTCTATGAGGAACTGTACAAGAAAGAGTGCACTGGCTTTGTAACTGGTATTTCCTATTTTTCTATGAATGGAAACCATTTGTTAAACTGGGAGAACCCTGATAAGCTTTCCCTATCAGAGAGGCTTTCAAGGAGAAAGAAAATGAACCCTTAAATGTCCAAGGATTTCTTGAATAATCCTTTTCTTTCCTGAAGCGTGTACAGATGGACTGATTGTTAGCTGCTTTAAGTGGGTGAATACTAGAAAAAAAAAGAAAAGAAACAAAAAGACAATTCAAGGGCTTGAAATTCAGACGTCAGTTTTTAAAGCATGTCCAACCCACTGCCTGGAACATGAGATTCATAATTCATGCCATGCAGAAAATTGATATAATGGAGGATTTGGTAAACATTTTTGTGTGTGGCAGAAGCCCTAGAGCGGGCATTTGGAGAAGAGACTGGGGATTATTTATGGCTCTTTATTGGCAGTCTTTTTGGGAGTGTTGGAATTAATGGTGCCTTTTAAATTGTAAACATGTAGCCAAGTGAAATGCGATCACTCAGACGTTTGTTTTAAAAGAGGAGCTGGATATGCTTCTATTTGGATGTCCTGGTTCTCAAATCCTTCAGAGAGCTGCAGATAATTGGGTTTGTGCATTATGCTGTATGTAATGGTGTTAGATGCAGAATGGAGGCTAAGATCTAATATCTATCTATTGTTTGACCATAACACTGTAAATATTAAGCTGCATTTAAGTCCATAATGTTCTATTAGGTTCATGTGTGTTTCCTCCAATTAATAAACATGCCAACCAGAAAAGGTGCAAACCTTTTGTTCAAACCGAAAACTCCAAAGTTCTCTCACGTCCTTTTGAGTCATTTGCACTTTGGACAGTGTATATCTATTTTAAGCTCTCCTCCAGAAGCATTTTGAGGGAAAAATGATGATGATGATGATGGGCTGATTTCCTTTTAGCCCGTCATCATCATCATCATCATCATCACTTCTTGCTTTTTCATGTGTTTTACTTACTACTGTTTGAAAGGGGTTTGAAGGGTTTGTGGATGTAGCTTATTTTCAAATATAACACATTGTACATTCTATTTTTTAAGTTACTGGTAAACATTACATGACACTTCCTTACTCTTTATAGTTTCCAGTACACAGTTTTTCCTTATTCAACAACATATTTTTTAAAAAACCCATTCATTTTTGACCTTATAGTATGCTTACCCATACAAGTCTCTAGGTATAAGCTGTTACTCTCTCTGTCTCTCTCTCTGTCTCTCTGTCTCTCTGTCTGTCTCTCTATCTGTCTCTCTCTGTCTCTCTCTCTGTGTCTCTCCTCTCTCTTTCTCTCTCTCTCTGTCTCTCTGTCTGTCCTCTCTCTCTCTGTCTCTCCTCTCTCTCTGTCTCTTTCTCTCTCTCTCTCTCTCTTTCTGTGTGGAGTCTGCATGTCCATCCCGTGTCCGTGTGGGTTTACTCTGGGTACTCCGGTTTCCTCCCACAGTCCAAAGACGATGATGGATTGGCGTCTGGTCTAGGGTTGTTCTTGCCTTGCGGCTTTGTGACCCTGAAACAGGAATAAGTGGAATATATAAGATAATGAAATGAAATGCGAATGACATCTACAAGTCCTGCACAGTGGTCAGAGGGATTTTAAGCCATTCTTCTTGCAGGATAGTGGCCAGGT
>JAOVYV010000029.1:2501442-2506489 GCA_025674545.1 Hassar affinis
CTTCCTCGCTTCTTCTTCCTTCTCTCCCCTTCATTTTGCGTAGCTCCTCTTTCTTTCTCTATCTATTATTTGAGCCTTTCCTTCAAACGTTTTTTGTACCTTCTCCTTGCTCCTCTTCATGCTTCTCTCTTCCTCCCTCCATCCGTCCACCTCCTTTTCTACTATCTCTGTCCTGTCCTGTCCTGTGCCACCCCACTCCCTCTACAGGACGGGCCTGTTTACCCCCGATCTGGCCTTCGAGGCCATAGTGAAAAAGCTGATCCAAAAGCTGAAGTCTCCCTGCCTGAAGTGTATAGATATGGTAGTGAGTGAACTGACCTCCACCATACGAAAATGTAGTGAAAAGGTAATGCAGAAATAAAATCCTTGTTTGTCTGCATCATCTTGGGTATGGATAGACTGATGGCTGGATATTATATCGAGGGATATTATAGTTTATGTTCAGGATTAGGAAGATCTTTTTAGGCTGAAATACACAATTAAGTACGGAATAAAATCCTTGTGGACGTGCTCTCATAGGAAAATAACCAGTTTAACCAGTTACTGGGTAGTGTCATGCATCTCAACTCAAACTGGAGTTACTGATTCCAACCCTTGTGTTGATTATTTAGGTAAATTCGCATGTCCCAAAGTGTGTTAATTGTCATATATCTCACAGATTTGAGAATTCAGCATCACTGTAGTATATATACAGGGTGGGCCATTTATATGGATACACCTAAATAAAATGGGAATGGTTGGTGATATCAACTTCCTGTTTGTGGCACATTAGTATACGGGAGGGGGAAAACTTTTCAAAATGGGTGTTGACCATGGTGGCCATTTTGAAGTCGGCCATTTTGGATCCGACTTTTTTTCCAATGGGAAGAGGGTCATGTAATACATCAAACTTATTGAGAATTTCACCAGAAAAACAATGCTGTACTTGGGTTTAGGTTACATTAAAACCAAGCACGGTGTTGCGGTGTTGCTATCAGTGTGTCAAGAGTGGGAGAAGAGGGTTGCATTGACAATCCAACACAGCGGGCAGTGCTTTTGAACACATTTTATAAGTTATATACACTAAAACCAAGTACAGCATTGTTTTTCTGGTGAAATTCTCAATAAGTGTGATGTATTACACGACCCTCTTCCCATTGGAAAAAATAAAGTCGGATCCAAAATGGCCGACTTCAAAATGGCCGCCATGGTCAACGCCCATCTTGAAAATTTTTCGCCCTCCCATATACTTATGTGCCACAAACAGGAAGTTGATATCACCAACCATTCCCATTTTATTTAGGTGTATCCATATAAATGGCCCACCCTGTATATACGTATAATAATAACTGAATTTATCCTGATAAGCTAACACACAAAAGTTGAGTGCTAGTGCTTTCCGCACGTCTCTTTCCGTTTTAACAGTCAGTGTCTGTATCGGATCCCTTCTTCTTTTCAAAGGCATGCGTCCCTGCTGTCTCATCGCATCGTTAAAGTAAGGGAAGGTGTTTCTGATTAGGGCTGTATCTAAACGTGTTGTCTGTTTTGACTTGGCTTTGTGAAAGTTTAAAGGTATTTTAGTTCAGTACGAGGATATGATTACACTCTTACTCAGTTTACAGGCTGCGTGACTCATTTACGAGAAGTCTGTTTGTGTGAGCGAGGCAGATATGAGCCACACTTCTTATATCACAGAGTAATACATTAATATAATTAAATATACGGTACAGTCCAGTATTTAAAACTATAAAAATATCTTCTACATCTACTGAAAGTTTGTGTGTCTGGTAATTGGAACATCAAGACATCAGCTTGGTATGAGACTCTAGAGAGACTCTATGGCCTCTTATTAATGTATAATCCAAACCTTAACACTGATTATGCTCAGATGACCATATTGATTTTCTAATTCCTTATATTCTGCACTGCCAGAGAGATTTTCCTTCAGAATTCGTGCAGTTTACTGCAGTGTGCTCATTTTCTTGCCAAGTACAAGTATGCTTGACCTTATATTATAATAATAATAATAATAATATAAGCTCCATGCTTTTCAACATGTGGTGTTCTGGTGTTCCTTTGCTTAGTCATCTGTCTGTGCATAAGTCTAAAGTCTGAAGTTTATTATCATTGTTCATCATACGAGACAAGGAAACATGCTGTAAAAGCACTTACAATTAGCAAAACTTACAAAACAAAATGACAGTGAGAAAAAATAGTCCTAGTTTTCTTAAAACCACAGTTACATATGTAATATATTCTATTTTTATTAACTTTTTATTAACTTTTAATTCTGTTTGCCAAATTGCCAGAAGCTCTAATTTTTTTTTCTTTGTTTTACGTTTTTTTGTCTTCTGTTGTTCCACCAAGATAAAGTCTCAGTTTTCAGGAACATGGAGAAGGTAGAGATCAAAGAAGTTTGTCCATTTTTATTGCTCAAAATCTGGCTAGAATTTGCATTGAGTCAGGATAGCGAAAAAGCTTTAAAAAGCACCTACTCTGAATATGCATAGTGGTGCATAACAGGACTAAATTTCAAACTTGATGTATAAGTAGTTCTTGAGATTGTCTGTTGAAGCTCCAGTTATGGATGTCATCATGAAGTATGACCTCAGAATGTGACAGTGATGCATGGTGTGAAATTTTGTGAAGTCTGAGTCTTTAAATCACAAGATATGGACTAGTTAGAGTTTTGCTTTGAATATTATTCAGTAGGTGGCGCTACTCCGTAAATGAATCATAATGAGCTAGAGTCATAAATGTTCACCAGAACGGTTTTCAAGCTAACACCCAGAAAGTGCTTTGAGCCTACCGCACTTAAGGGGGCGCTAGAATGAAGGGCAACACACACCTAGGGATGGTAACCTTATATTCTGTATCAGATATGTGGGACTACCAGTGTACCAAGTGTCATGTGGACAGGTGAAGTTTAAGTATGTGATATTGTCAAACAAAAAACTGAAACTATCACAAATGCGATATCACAAATGTGCATATGTAACTGTGTTGTAGCTAGAGCTGAGTCGAGAGTTCTCTCACCCAACTGTTTCTATCCATTTAATGACACCAGGTAGAAAAGCCTTGACTGATATTTAGAGCCCAGTGTGACAGAGCAGATCCTAATTTCAGCATGCATAATAAAAACCGAACCGGGCCTTGAATCAAGCCTTGTGGAACACCTTAAAAAATATTACGTTTTCCTTCACACAACCTAACTAGCAGCATCTCTTCAACCTTTAAGAATCAATTACTTTCGAGTAGCGCAATATATGATGATGGTGATGCTATAGCTGCCCGTAGCTGGGAGCTCAGAGAGCAAGATTGGCTCTCAGGGTGGGAGGGGCAGCATATGTTCTCCCCCCATGTCAATCAGTGCGACACTGTCCAGTCATGAGCGTCTGTGAGCTCATGTATACAAGAGTTGGGCGGGAGCGCTTTCCTCCGAGTGCGTTAGACCGCTCCAGAAAGTATGAGCATGAGCAGCAGTTCGAAAAGAGGCGGCGGCTTGCATTACGTGTTTTGGAGGAAGCATGCAATGGCTTCACCCTCCCTGACTGGCAGTTCATCGTGTGACAAGGGGGGAAGCACTGATGGGTGGGAATTGGAGACGACTAAATTAGGGAGGAAAATCAGGGAAAAATTTTATAAAATTAAATAAAATTAAATAAAATTAAATAAAATTAAAAATTAAAAAAAAAGAATAAATTGAGGAATTCCCTAAAAGGCAAATCCGATAACACAGTCTGTCCAGCATCACTCAGTCTATCCATACCGCTTTTACAATTATTAATCTCATTCCAGTTTATTTTATCCATCTTTTTTATTCTTTATTACGGTACACTATAGATTTATTAAATCACGTCCAAATGTCTAGCTTCCGAATCGTCTGGGTTTTGTTTGCATTTTGTAGTCCTGTCCTGTTTCTTTTTTTTTTCTCACTTGCCTCATCTCTGTGTCTTTTCCGTTAGGAACTTATTAAGTATATTAGTAGTTTCTGTGAAATTCCTATTTCAGTGCTATTTCATTAATTTGTTCCTAACATTTAGGTCGGCAGGTCCTGTTTTACTCACTAGCTAACACCGATAAAAGCATCAGTCTCTGTTTCTGCTCTTCTCATGTCGTCTTTTGTAGCCACCTTTCTTTTGTGACGTCTTGTGGATTTCTACAAACACATATCGCACACGTCGGGTTATGCTTTTAACCCATGTAAAAGTGCTATACGGTATATTACAGCTAAATAGTAATATAGTAATAGCTATACGCTTTTAACCCATGTAAAAGTGCTATACGGTATATTACAGCTAAATAGTAATATAGCTATATTACAGTGCTGAAAAATCCACATGAGGTCACGCTGATTTCTTCCAACATCCTCAAGTCCCTCTCTTCTTCTCTTTCATTTCATTCTTCGTTCAGTGCACGTGTATATGTGCTGCCCGTGTCCCGCATGCCTGCCACTTTATATAGTGCTGTTTTATGTAAGAGTCTGTGTGTTCAGGATTGTGAGAGTGACTCTGCATGAGCTAAACATTGCAATGCATCATTAACTTAAACAACTCCAAGAATTAAACGGGTCTATAAAAAAAACGATATTAAATCACGTGGTTTTGCACATATAAGTTTGTTTGAGAAGGTCAAACCAGAGGGAAATTGACACATTTGGTTTGGTTTTGCAGTATTACTAATTTGGTTTATTAAACGTAACTATTAAACAAAAACAACTGGCTGAGAGGGATGTAGGAAAGGTAGCTCATAAACATGGAAGAAGGTGATTAAACTTTCAGCAAGTGCTCGTTGAAATTGCAAAAAATCAAGGAGCCTTGTGTTAAAAAATCGTATAAAGTTTAAAATATGTAGTATTGTGTTCACTAGAACACAGTGCATTTCTGTAGTTCTACAGCTCTGTCTTTTGGATCAGTTTAGCAGCTTAGAATATCGTGGATGTACAGGGGTTAGACAATGAAACTGAAACACAATGAAACTGAAACACTGGTCTAAATTGGACCAGTCTGGTGGCCAATCTTCATTAATTGCACATTGCACCAGTAAGAGCAGAGTGTGAAGGTTCAAT
>JAOVYV010000029.1:2685444-2695681 GCA_025674545.1 Hassar affinis
ATTTCTGTGTGGAGTTTGCATGTTCTCCCCGTGTTCGCGTGGGTTTCCTCCGGGTACTCCGGTTTCCTCCCACAGACATGCAGGTAGGTGAATTGGTGATGGGAAAATTGTCCCTTAGTGTGTGAATGCGAGTGTGAATGTTCGTGTGTGTGTATGAGCCCTACGATGGATTAGCGCCCGGCTGGGCACCGGCTCCAGCGGTACAGATAGTGACTGACTGACTGACTGACTGACTGCGTCCTTCTAGCTTATTTCTTTTTTCTTGGCCCTGAAATAATCTCTACCTCCAGTCCTAACAGAGCCACATAGATCACCTCTTTGCCTTTAGAAGTGTTTCAGGACTCGGTTTAATTTTCAATGCAATTTTATTATGATCAGCCATAATATTAAAACCACGGACAGGTGAAGTGAAGAGCACTGTTCATCTCATTGGGGTGGGACATATTCTCGAAGTTGATGTGTTGAGCACAGGACTAATGGGCAAGCTGAGTGACTTTGCGAAGGGTCAAATTCTCCAAAAGAGCAGGTCTTGTGGCGTGTTCCTGGTATGTAGTGGTTGGTACCTATGAAAAGTGGTCCAAGGAGGGACAACCAACTGGCGAGAGTGTCATGGGCAGCCAAAGCTCACTGATATGCATGGGGAGTGAAGGCTGGTCTGTCTGTCGTCCAATCCCACAGAACAACAACTGTAGCACAGACTGCTGAAAAAGTTCATGCTTGCTGTGTATGGGGCTGCAGACCGGTCTGAGTTCCCATGCTGACCCTGTACACCTGAAAAACCTACTACGGGCACATGAGCATCAGAACTGGACCATGGAGCAATGTAAGAAGGTGGCCTGGTGTGATGTGATGAATCACATTTTCCTTTACATCATGTGGATGTCCAGGTGTGTGTGTCACTTGGGAAAGAGATGGCACCAGGATGACGTATCACCTACCTACACATTGTTGCAGCCCAAGTACACCCTTTATGGTAACAGTATTCCCTAATGGCAGTGGCCTCTTTCAGCAGGAAATGGAGGAACATGACGTATAGGTCATGGTGTTGACTTGGCCTTCAAATTTCCCAGATCTCTATCTGATCAGGCATCTGTGGGATGTGCTGAACAAACAAGTTCAATCCATGGAGAACCTGCAGGACTTAAAGGATCTGCTACTAATGTCTTGGTGCCAGGTTCCACAGCACACCTTCAGAGCTCTTATGGCACCACAAGGGGGACCTAGACAACATTAGGCAGGTGGTTTTAATGTTAATGTTATAGCTGATTGGTGTCTTGTGCTTCGCTCTGAAAATTACACAACGCTCCTTGAAAGCCGAACACGGTAAATTGCAGTGAAAAGTAATGGTCCTTGCTGAGTCTTTCATAGATTCGTAGGTGTACCAGTGTATGATCCAGTAAGAGGCATTGTGCTTTTCCTGGAGACCCTTGTGGAGTTAAAGCGTGAGATGCTGTTTGTAACCTGACACTGACTTTAACACGAAAATGAGACACAGCAGACCCCTCTGTTAGAGCATCATCACAATTAACGACTTCTTTCCTGAGTCAGAGGCTAGCCTTCCTGCTGAGCCGTGCTTCTAATGAGCTTGGGTTTCAAAGGTGTTTGAAGCTCTGTGTGAGCATGCACATGTGTGTGTGTTTGTTTGTGAGACTCACACTTGCCGGATCTTCTGCTGGTTTCTGCCCTTCCTCTGTGGTTTCGGGGGCTGTCGGTACAGAGACAGGAAGTAGCGGTGATCTGGCTTTCCCAGCCTGTCCTAACGAAGCTGTCTTGACTTGGGGCTTAGGGAGACTGCCACCTACAAGGACACAAGTTTAAATGAAGAGATACTCAGCCACAGACACTGTAACACTCGCACTTGAGTCATTCCTGTTATCCCGTCCTCAAATAAATTCCTCAAAGGAAAGGGGTGTACAATTTATCATTATTGTCCAAAATTAAATCAGTGAAACTCAGCACTTCTGTGAGACTAACTGAAACTGACAAGCACATAAAGCTCAACGAAATTAATCCGGGCTAATGCCAGGCTGCCTGCTTCACCCAGGAGTTGGCTAACGACAGCGCAAATAGTGAGATCTGTCAGTCTGGCAACAGGTGAGACAAGACAGATGGATGTACTGATGGTGTGCATGGACCCCTAATCATCCACAATCCGGCCCTTTCGCTCTCTGAAGACTGGACACTTGTTTGTGTGTGTGTGTGTGTGTGTGTGTGTGTAATTGATGGACAGCAGTGATCTCAGCAAGCTGTACCGCTCCAGAACTTATAACCACCCACCACCCTCTGCTTCATCTTAATTAGATACCTGGGCTGGGCATTATCTGCATAATTTAACAGTGGAAATTGCCAGCACCTGCTCAAGGAAAGACGGAGAGATAAGAGAAAGATAGAGGGGAGCTCGATGAACTGTAATAGAGCGCGTCCTCCTTCACGCTGGCTTTTATTAGTCCCTGCTGGCGCTGTACGCACGCCATCAAATGTTTATCGACTGCATGGGGGAAACAGGAAAATGATAAATCCAGCAGGGTTGAAAAGCTCAACCTTTTTAGTCGTGGTTTAAAAATATATATATTTATATATTGTGTAGGGGTGTCGAGATTTATTGCACAATCCTGTTCTCCTTATAAAGACTAATTTATTTAAATCATTTGAAACTAAAGGTAGTGTTTTGTTGTAAGGTCATGCTAATAAACAATATTGATCTGTTTTTATGTTTTTTAGCCCATTTTAAGGAAGGGTGCCAATAATTCTGAAGAGAGGCTGTAATTTGTCAAACTGTCGATCACCAGTGAGCAGATTAACGACAAAGTGAACCTGAGAGTGTGTTGGGGTTTTTTTTTGGACACTTAAAAATGTTTACTGCAAAAAGGATCAAATTATAGTAATAATATTACAAGCTATAAAAGTGTAGTACGTATTAAATAAGATACTACAGTATACTATCATTTCACACTTTTTATTTTGCTGTCTGTTGTCTGTTTTCTGTTGCAGGATACTACCATCTTTTTAAAAAGATATTTTTTTACAATTTTAATTACAAATTATTTTATATTAAATAGATTTTTTCTTATTATTAATTATTATTACAATTAAAAGATGCCAGATTTGCAAAGACTGAACTGAGCCATGCCTATAGCACTCATAGCATTCAGCAGCCAAGCTCGTCATCTGGAGTGGAATCACACACACACACACACACACACACACACACACACAAGAAAAAAGCATTTCCTTTGTGTCATACCACGTATGTATGTATGCATGTATGCGTGTGTGTGCGTGTGCGTGTGTGTGTACGTGTGTGTGTACCTGTATGTGTGTGTGTGTGTGTGTATACGTGTGTGTGTACGTGTGTACGTGTGTACGTGTGTACGTGTGTGTGTGTGTGCGTGTGTGTGCGTGTGTGTGCGTGTGTGTACGTGTGTGTACGTGTGTGTACGTGCGTGTACGTGTGTGTGTTTCCACTCCAGACGACAAGCTTGGCTGCTGAATGCTATGAGTGCTATAGGCATGGCTCAGTTCAGTCTTTGCAAATCTGGCATCATTTAATCGTAATAATAATTAATAATTAAAAATCTATTTAATATAAAATAATTTGTAATTAAAAATGTATAAAATCACACATACACAGCGTCTTGAACATCATCTAACAAATATATGTAAGTACTACAGTGATTACTGTGGACTCAGTAATCACAGGATCCAACACCAAAACACTGCAGTGTAATGAGTGAAAAAAAATGTGTTATCTGTCTGGATATGTTGTGTGAATTCCATTCTAAAGTGTGATCAAGGACAAATGCTTATTCAAAAAATGCTTTCAATTCTCAACAACAAACCAAAATAAATTGTACATCACACTTCATCTGCTGCAGAGTCCACTCTGTTACTGACCTGGACAGTTAGCCCTCTCTGACAGGTAGGTAGGTAGGTATGTATGTAGGTCGATGGATGGGTGGATAGGTAGATAGATAGATGGGTAGATGGGTAGATAGATGGGTAGATGGTAGATAGATGGGTAGATGGTAGATAGATGGGTAGATGGTAGATAGATAGATGGGTAGATAGATAGATGGTAGATGGTAGATAGATGATAGATGGGTAGATGGTAGATAGATAGATGGGTAGATGGTAGATAGATAGATGGTAGATGGTAGATAGATGGTAGATAGATGGTAGATAGATAGATGGGTGGGTAGATAGATGGGTAGATAGATGGGTAGATGGATAGGTGATGGGTAGATGGGCATATAGATGGATGGATGTATAGGCAGACAGATAGGAAGATGGATGGATGGATAGAGGATGGGGTTAAGAATAGACTGATAGGCTTAGTGCTAGATGGACAGAGGGTTGGATATTGATTGATTTTATATGTGTATAATTGTGTGTGATGTCAGTTAACAGGTTGGATAAATAAATGGATGGATGGACAGATGAATGAACGGATGGATATTTAAAACTTCCCCCTTGCTGAGATGGTCATGAGTGTTTTCTACAGAAGCAGTGAAACAAGTGTCCTCTGACCTGCTGTGTTGCAATATCAGACAGAAGATCCTGATGGAAATCCCTCAGTGTTAGTAAAACACTGATGGAACAATTTACCCACAATGCCTTTGATATCACTCCAGTCCAAGTCAAGCCCAAAACACTGCACTCATCACACTGTTTGAACAATCAGCGCTGAGCCGGTGTGTGTCGTGGAGTGTGAAATAGCCGATGCGCTCGAGGCCAGCCAGTCGGATGACCCCATGCATAGAAATGATGATCAGAAACGCTTCCATCAGCGCTCGGCTCGGCTCGCAGCTCTGTCGAGTGGCTATTGTACCGCCTGCGCGTGATGGAGGGCAAACCCAGCTGCGTCGCTTTTCCTTCTATGGATTTTGATCACTGCTGTTACGCTGGTAGGATTATACAAACTCCAAGAAATGTTCAAGGACACCTCCCCCACCCCCACGCAGCACTAGTGGCTATGTTCCTCACCAGCCCATTTTTGCCCTCCCGTGAACTTAAGACAAACAAATGGATTGTCACATAACCAAGAAACCCTAAAGCAAATACTGTCACAAATTGCTGACACTGGAGACTCCTTCCCCAAATACTAAATGTCTATAACATCTCCACACTGGAAACATCACCATATAAACAAACATCTTCCTTCCAATGTAAAAGTCCCTGTGAATAAGCTGTTGCTATAGAAACAATACGGTATTTGAACTAGCGTGTTGCTGTAAATGTTGATACTCAGCTCATCGTTGCTTTTCCTCCTTCTGATAATCAGGTTTCAGCTCAGATCTCAGCTTGTCTAGCAGACATTGCTTCATGGATGGCCGCCCACCACCTCAAGCTTAATCCAAGTAAGACAGCTGCTTTACATCCAGAGAGCTGCAGGTCTTCATTGTGATCTCTCAATTTCTTTTGAGAACACCATGAACACTTCTTCAGAAGCATGCAGCCTTGGGGTAGGTGTAGATGATCAGCTCTCTTTCTCAGCTCATGTTGCTAACCTGACCCGGTCATGCAGATTTCTCCTATTCAGAGAATTCAACCATTTCTCTCAAGGGAGGCCACCCAGGTACTTGTCATCTCAAGACTCGACTACTGCAACTCCCTCCCTCCATCAGGCCCCTACAACTGATCCAGAACAATGCTGCAGCTCGACTTGTATTCAACCTTCCCAAGTTCAACCATGTCACACCACTGCTGCTCCCTTCACTGGCTTCCTGTAGCAGCTCACATCAGATATAAAACCCTGATGCTGGCCTACAAAGGCAAAAGCGGTCCAGCCCCTCCCTACCTGATGACAATGGTCAAAGCTCGATGAGTACCCAGAGCCCTTCCTGCCTCAAGTACGGCTCGACTCGACCCACCGTCATCCAGGACACATGGGAGCCAAGCATCCAGACTCTTCTCTGTCCTGCACCGAGGTGGTGGAATGAACTCCCCCTGAGAGTCCGAACAGCAGGGTCACTCGCTGTCTTCAAACGCCAACTGAAGACCCGCCTCTTTCGAGAGCACTTGAATGAGCACTAACTCAAAGCTGTTACCACACTTATAGCAGTTATTGCTATAAGACATAGTTATCCTATGTCTTGTTCCTCACTGGTTTTGTGTAGTTTAGGAATACTTGGGTTCTGGGAATATCTAATAATGTGTAATAGGTAGTATACGGCTAAAATTCTAGCAGTATGTCACACTCTATAAGAGCGTCTGCTAAACAGCATAAATGTAAATGGAAACCTGCGATTTGCAGGTGCACTATGGAAAATTAATCAACACCTCCTGACCAATCAGAATCGAGAATTCCTCAGTGCTGTACAGTAGTACATAAAGTAGAACTTGAAGAAAATGTAGGTGTTGAGAAACATTTGACTAAGTATGCAAAGAGCAAAAAAAGAACATTTTATCAGATTTGAGTGTACATACCTAGAGCCATTTTGCTTGAGCGGGGCTGTGAAATTTCTTTTATTTCTCTCTACACACACAAAATAGTAACTGCTTTTGTAAAACACCACTTATGAGAGTCCTCAGGAGCTGGTTTTGAACCAAAGCATTTCCTCTCTACTGGATTTCTCCACTGGATTTTCTGAAAAGTGAAGAACAAAATGAAGCCAGAGTGGACCACTGTGTCTAATTGCCTGTTATTTTGCAAGCGGAGACTTGTCGAGGCGCTTTTGAGACTCAACTGGAGCCAATTTAGACCTGGACATGGCAAGGTCAGCAGGGAGAGGCTTTTAGATAGGGCTAAATTGGTGGAGCGGTGAACAGAGTAACACGCTGAGGAAGTGGACATGTGAAGCGATGCTCTGATGGACGTCTAGTGAGGAGGAAAACACTTCGGGTGTGCCGTTGTAGGAAAATAATTGACGATGGGACAGTGCGGTCCATGGCAAAGCAGAGTTACCTGTACCACCGTACTGTTGATTGTTTTCCAATCGGCACAGTCTGAAGTGTTTTCTTCTTGTACTACTGCTACATCACCCTGCCATGTCATCCCCACTCCTCTCATAAAAGAGACAACTGATATAATAGGTCCTAGTATTTAACCTTTTATATACACCAGCTTAACTTCCGCTATCGTTCCTACTTGCTTCAAACATGCAATCATTTAGCGCCCACTCAACAAAACCTAATCTCAGTGCAAAGGTCCTTAGTAACTTTCATGCAATTTCAAAAGGACCATTCCTCTTTAAAGTTTTGGAAACGGTAGTTCTTGGACAGATTTGGTCTTATTTGCATTTGACTTTGAATTTGACTCTTCAGTCTGGTTTTAAAGCCCTTCCTTATCACAGAGTCTCCCTTATTAACAATAAGAAGTGATCTATTACTTGCTGTGGACTCATAACAGCGCTGTTTTAATTCTGTTTGCCTTCGACGCTGCTGATCACAATGTTAATAACTGAAAGCCTTGAGCTTGTGGTTGGGCTGCAGCGGACAGTCCTAGGACTGGTTTAAATCTTACCTGTGTCATAGGACTTTCTCACTTAATGTGGGCAAGGCTGTTTTTGGAATCTATTATGGAGTCCGTCATGGTTCTGTATTAGAGCCTGTCCTCTTTTCAGTCTCTATGCTTCCATTAGGTAATATTATTCAGAAGCATAACATTTCCTTTCACTGTTACATCCATGACACCCAACTCTACATCCCTTTAAAAGCCAACAGCACATGTTCATTGAAGAGGTCGAGATTTTAAAAGCAGGTTGGCCTTTTTTGAAAAGTCAGGGAAGAAAACTGATGTTTTTGGCCCTCTTAAAGACACCCTCAATGTATTAAATCTTCTAGGAGTACTCGTTAAGCAAGTGTTACGAATCTTGCTGTTTTCTTTTTTTCTGACCTCATATTTGACCAGCAAATGATCAACTCCATACAATTTCAAAAATTAACCCATTTCTTTCATTTCAAGACTTAGAAAGGTTAAGCATGCCTTCATTTTTTGAAGCCTGGACTATTGTAATTCTCTGTATGTAGGACTTAAGAAGTCATCGCTGGCTCGCCTGCGATTAGTACAGAACGCAGCTGCTAGGTTGCTTACAGGCACCAAGAAATGGGAGCATATAACTGCAGTTTTAGCCACTCGTCATTGGCTTCCTGTCCATTACAGAATCCAATTTGAGGTACTTTGATTTCTTTTTAAAGCTCTTAATGGGCTAGCCCCTTCCGAAGTCACAGACCCTTACTCCAGATCAGTTAATTCTGGCTGTTCCACGGTCTCAGTTGAAGTTTAAGGGTAAACATGCTTTTGCAGTAGCTGCACAGAAGTTGTGGAACAGCCTACAACTACGTGTACCGTGACTACAAGAATTCTGGGAAAACCTCGAACTTACGACAGCAGCGTGGCCGTAAAAAGACTCTGGGTGAATATAACCGATGTCGGCTGGCAAACATCGTTTCACGTGATAGACGTACAACACAGTAACATCGGAATTCAATGCTGGGGCCTCGACAAACATGAGCGTGAGGACTTAAGATACCCTGGACCTACCAAGTATTATTTGCTATACCAGTTTTTCTGGTACTTCTTTTTATGTACAAGTTAAACATCTCCTTAAAGAAAACTTCACTATAAAAACAATTAGACATTTTTTTAATCCAGGACCTACGTGGCGCATCCCCTGTATCCTACACCAAGTCCTTGTGAATTAGCTGTTACTATAGAAACGATAATGTATTGGAACAAGAGCATTAACGTAAACCTGAGATTTACCTTTGAGCCAGAAATACAGCCATAGCTGCTGTTACAGATCTCCTGACCATTAAGAATCGAGCATTCAGCACCGCTGTGGGACGATGCCCCTGTCTAAATCACTGCCCCATCCTTACACAATGAACTGCTCAAATACCGTGGCGCATTTCAAAACAGCTGTCTAAAACATGTAGCATATTCCCTCAAGCTGTTCTATTTGTGGTGTGGTGGTGTTGTGATGCAGGTGTCTGTCTGCACAGACGGAGTGGAGCAGCTCGCTTTTTGGGGGTGGGGTTGTAGGGATGTCTAGAGGAAAAGCAATTAAATTGCAACTACAGGCTCATGTCCAAGAACATTTCAGTTACGGGTAGTGTGGAGGGCAAGAGTGGGTGGAGAGCCATCCCAGGAGGGTGGAGAAGCCTGGAGCAAGTGTGTACGAGTCTGTGTAGTGTTTAGTGTGTATGAAATTAACAGGGGGGGAAAAAAACAGTCCACCAGCGTGACTGTGAGGTCAGAGAGGAAACGGAATGAGAGCAAGTTTCTAGAAGTGAACTGGATCAGACATGACCTTTCTGTAGAACTAGCCTCGAGGCGTGTACATGCGCACACACACACACACACCCGTACCCAAACACACACACACACAGACCAACTCACTCTTGGACTTAAGTATAAATAAATAACGGGAGAAATAAATTATTTAATAAACATATTTTTTTGTGAAATGTCTAGAATTTATTTCTATATTTCCATGTCTTTTTGGTCTATTTATTTCTTTCTACATTGATTTATTTCCGTTTTTATACATTGATTTATTTCTGCATTTTCATATTTCTTCATTTATTTATTTCTGTATGGATATGCTAATGAGGTGGGCGGTCCTAAACTCACTCTAAAGCAGGATTGGTCGGGTTTTTGAACCAGACAGAACAACCGATTCCTAACAACTGTACACGACTCAAATGAACTAAACAACGGCTTCTCAAAATCATTCACAATTCATCTTAAATCAATATCCAAAAAATGTCATCAGTAATACAGGACTGCATAAAATGAGTGAACGTCAACATCTAACAACATGTAGAACTGCTGGCGACGCTCCGGTGTAGCAGAAAGCAGCCGCTGTAGGACGAGGGAGGAGTAACAGACCAGAAACCATCCTATCACTTTAACCAGTCCTGCTTTAGAGTGAGTTTAGGACCGCCCACCTAATTAGCATATGGATGCAGTAACACAGAAATAAATAAATGTAGAAAAACAGAAATAAAAAAAAATGTAGAAATAACTGAATCAATGTAGAACTATATGAATAGACCAAATAGACTTTGTTGCAAGGAAATGTAGAAATAAATTAGTCATGTCTGAAATAAATGATTCTCAAATGACCCTAAAATCGAATCTGTAGAGACAGATATATGGAAGGTGGTCTGGGAAAACCTGGGAAATTCATTCATTCACTCATTTTCTTGGCCGCTTATTCCTTTTCAGGGTCATGTGAGAGCCGGTGCCTAGCCGGCCACATAGGGCGCAAGGCAGGAACAACCCTAGACAGGG
>JAOVYV010000029.1:3641225-3651699 GCA_025674545.1 Hassar affinis
TATATGACTAGAGAGAGAGTTCATGAGTGAAACAGTGTGAGGATTTATCACTGAAAGTATTGAGTCCTAGTGTGCATGAATGTTTTGCAGTGCACACACACACACACACACACACACACACACACACACATATCCTGTCATCTTCAACTCCATAAGCTCTGATCCTGCACTGCACTGTGTCCTGTTCATTCTCTCTTCATCACTCTGTCATCACTCATCCGTCTCTCTGCTGATGCTGTGTATCAGATCCTCAGTGTGTGTTCACATCAGCTCAACCCTCCTGTCCTGTCCTGTCTGTCCCACAGCGTTTCCCCAAGGAGAGGAGAGCCCTTTCCTAATTTCTCCTTGATAGAAGACAATGGAGACAGAAATTGAGCAGCAGGACGAAGAGACCACATTCAGCAACACTGACACTAACGGTACGATTTACTTTCAGGAGGTTTTCAGTTTGCGCTGGCAGCTTGCATCTTGCATCCGGTGCACAGGACAAGCAGATGCTGTACATCTGGGTTATTGGCTTTTTTAAAGCATGGTTATGTACGGCGAGCCGGTCGTTATCGTGAAATAAACCTTTCAGGTGATTCAAGATTCCTGCATTGCTCGCAGGGTTTATTTCACGATAATGACCTGCTTGTTTTAATTACATTATCTCACTTGCTACATGCCTACTTACTAAATAAGTCATAAGGCACAGAATATTGCTTTTAAATCATTTTATTTTAACTTATTATTTATAAAACGGATTCCATGGTTTGAACATAAACTCTGCAGCCTCCTTATTTTCTTATGACTGGTCAGTCTTTACATACTGCCAAAGCCTGCACCATTTTCCCTTCAGTTCATGTCCATTTTTTTCAGTTTGGTTGATTTCTGTGTTGTTTACTGAGGCCAGGTTGGCCATCACCCCAAATATAAAGGATTGTGCTTTCTAAATGAATTGAAATCAAAAATCTTTATCTTTTTTTGGGTGTTGCAAATCTATGTTGCTTCGTCGTCCCCTTAATAAAGACGCTCCTTTATAAAGAAATGGCAGACTGTAGAACATCGTAACTGGCCAATCAGAATCAGGTATTCAGAAAGCTGTGTATTAACAGAAGTTTAACACGCTTGAGTTACTCTTGAGCTTCCTCCTGCCACACAACACCCATCAGCCGAGGAACCATCTGACTGCTGGTGGAAGTAATTTTACTAAGCGCACATGGTTGTAGGTTCAGACCAGATGGTTTGGATGATGCAGGATTATCTGATCTAGCACTACACTATATGGCGTGAGGTTTCTGGACCTCTGATCATCACACCCATATGTGGACTTCCCCATATGTTAAACTTTCGACAAGGCTCAAACCTGTACCAGCATCAAGTGAGGTCTATGAAGACATGGTTTGCTGAGGTTGGAGTAGAAGAACATGAATATCCTGTACAGAGCCCTGACCTCAACCCTCTGAAACTGGAACTGGAGCTTCCTTATGCAACATCAGTGCCTGACCTCACTAATGCTCTTGTAGCTGAATGAGCACAAATCCTTACAGCCGCACTCCAATAATCTACTGGAAAGCCTTTCCACTAACGGGGGATCAAATCTGGAATGGGATGTTCTACAGGCACGGGCAGATGTGATGGTCAGGTGTCTCCAAGCTCCACAAGCTTTATTTACATCATGCTCCTTAAGACGATGTGAGATCAGATGCTTTATTAATATTCTTTAACAGGTTATAAGTAGTGGAATAAGTATTTATATAGTAATAAGTATTTCCTGAACATGAACAGAGTTTGGAAATAATAGCTAGAAGTCTTACATCATACAGTTGACCTTTCACCATTAACAGGTAAACGCCCTGCTGAGGACATGGACGAGGAGCAAGCCTTCAAACGATCCCGTAACACAGATGAGATGGTGGAGCTGAGAGTGTTGCTACAGAGCAAAGTGAGTCTTATCGTCATGTAGACGTTGGTTGGGTACGGTTTTGTTTTTTTTTTTTTTTTTCCATTGATAAAAGAATTAAAACCTGAATTAAAAATAATAGGAGAAATCTTGCTGTAAGAAGTCAACGTGACCGTATACAGAAGTTAAGAATGCATGTTATTCAGCAGTTTTACAGTCTCGGTATTTCTGGAATTTACAGACTTTTATTTGTTTTATTTTTTTTCAGAATGCAGGTGCAGTGATTGGAAAAGGTGGCAAGAACATTAAAGCGCTCCGGACAGACGTGAGTAGTTGGAGCTTTTAGAAAGGGCAGTTGATACATTTCTGTAACAGCCGGGTGGGAGTTGCCTTCAGATCATCAACGATCATGATTTCCAATTTTTTTGTTGCCCAACTTTTTTTGCTAATCATCTGGATTTGATCTCACGAAACACCAATTGATTCTACTTAAATCTCAGAACTCAATCTTAATAATGACGTGTAAGGGTGTTAATCACTTTGCATGCTACTTAAACCCTAAAGAGGAAATCTTGCTTTCCCTCCATAGACGGCACAGTGACGTGCCCGACCTATAGGTTAGCTCATTTGGACAGACTCTCATGCTCTCTGAATGGAGCCTGATTGTGGGGTTTTGACATTTCCATAAAAAAGTAACTCGATCTTAAGCCCTTCAGAGCATCCTGTCTTGCTCTCCCCGATAGGGATGTCAGGGCAGGCTATCCATTCTGTGCCAAAGCCCTAAAACTGATGTCTAGACTCTTGAGCTGACCCATAGTCTTAATTTCTTAATTCTGTATTAGTTCTGTATCTAAACTGTCTTCAGATCTGTCCAGAGCTGTGTTCTTGTGCACTCGTTGCCAAGTCTCTTCAAAAATTTTTTGAACAATATAGTGAATATAGCCTTGTATTCAATTAAAATGTATTCCTTCTCCCCCTCTTCCCTCTCCTTTATTTTTTATTTTTTGTTTTTTGTTTTTGGCCACCTTCCTCTGTTGCCCATGTTCTGGATCGACATGTCCCTCCTGCGTTGCCCACCTTGACGTTGGCCCAACCTCCGCCCCTGAACGCCCGCCCACCTGACACCCCGGTTGGCCCCATAATCGTGCCCCTCCCTAAACGGGCACCTTACTTGACAACATGTGATTGAATGCCCTTGCCCAATGCCAACCTCCACGACCAATGCAGTACAATGCCAGTGTATCAGTCCCAGACAGCAGTGGCCCAGAGCGGTATGTCCCACCAGTTATTGCCTCACTGCCTGATTAGAACAGAAAACACATGTCTTTGATAACCTTCTGTTTCATATTAACATTTTTATACACATAGTATCGCCCCTTTTTAAGAAACATGTATTGTACCATTTGGTTTTTTATGTCTTCTCCCCTTCCCCCAAAACACCCCATTCAGTATTTATTTGGGACCTTTTTTTCTTTGAGATGTTTATGAACTTGGTATTACAACAAAAAAACACAGAGGGAGAACTTTTCCCTGCTCAGTTTGAATGGAAGGAACACTGCTTGAAGTGTTAAGATATTTCTTTGGTGTTGTCGCTGCTGTTGCTGTTCCTTGCTCTGGTATCGACTATTAATTGTTTAAAAAAAATAAATAAATAGCGCCGCACCTCATTTCTGTCTGTCTTTGTCGCCCACCATGTCACTGTTCTCAGCATCACTGTCTGTCTCACTTCCCCTCTCTGTCTTCATCACTGTTGTCTTGTTGTCTTTGATTTGTCCTGTACTGCATCTCTTCCCTGGTTTTCTTTCTCTCTCTCTTTCTCTCCCTCTCCCTCTCAGGCCAGACAACAGGTCTCTCCTCAACACATCTCCACATGGTCCCCACTTTTTTGCTTCTGCATTTCATTTTGGGCTGATAAAAAAAAAAAAAACTTTCTCTATTATATTTTCTTTATATATAACTCTCTCTCTCTCTCTCTCTCTCTCTCTCTCTCTCTCTCTCTCTCTCTCTCTCTCTCTCATCCGCCCTGCATCATAACCACAAGGCCTGTTAGTCCCCCCCCCCACTGCTTCTCTTAGTATCCTCTTAATGGTGGGGTGTATAAAACAAATAGCTTTCTCTCATTGCCCATCTTCTCAGGTTTAATGTTGTTTGCTGAACGATCAAATGCATGATAGTGTCTCGTATTTCAGTCCACTGTGGGAGACCTATACATGTGTACAGGGTTTTTTTTGTTCACTTTTTCTTTTTTTTTTTTAAAAAAGAAATAGGATTATTCTCATAGATCAGAGCTATTTTTTTACATTAAGGTGAATCTGAACGTAAATTTGAGTGTCCGTCTTGTTTTTGCTCTTGTTTATGCTTTTGTTTGGCTGGTGCAGCATCCTGAGCGTGAGTGCAGATATTGAGACAATCGGAGAGATTCTTCTGAAGATCATCCCTACTCTGGAGGAGGTAAGGTCTGAACTTGGAAGATGGTGTACGTGGAGACAGAATGAATTCAGTTTGCATGTATTAATGATGCGTTTATAGTGTATATTACAGACACTGGGCAAAAAGTAAGGTCAAGAGTACAAGCTAGGCCTAGATGCATGCTGGTTAATTTTCAGGCTTGTTGTTTTCGAGACTTAGACTTGTCTTCCTGTTTGGCAGTACCAGCACTACAATGGTATAGACTTTGATTGCGAGCTGCGCCTGCTGATTCATCAGAGTTTGGCAGGAGGCATTATTGGTGTCAAAGGGGCCAAGATAAAGGAACTGAGAGAGGTAAGTTGTGTAGGTTTTTAAAAGCAAGCCCTTTTTTAAGTTTAGTTGTGATGTATTTAAACTAACGTATCTGAAGGTTCAGTGGGTTAAACTGTGGTCAACTTAAAGCAGAGAAAAAATACAATAAATATTAAAGTAATAAAGTGTAACACAATACATGATGTGCCAAAATAACAACCCTGATTGTTTGATAATGGTTGAGAGGAAGACTTGATTTCCTGAATATCTTCAGGTGTATTGAAGTCCTTGATGCACTGACTGAGCCTGTCATCTGTAGTGTAGATAATGGGCTAGGAATTGGCAACAACTAATTTGGAAGTAAAATTGGCTTTTAAAAATGTACAAACATGACTTCCTTTAAAATACAAAATGATTATCTTGTTGGAAATACCTCGTGGCATATGTTAACTGTTGAGCACATCTAGGGGAAAAAAACACCGGATAACTGTAACAGTATAGCAAAATGTAATCTGCATCACACTACACTGTTATACAATACGACAATCAATCAAAATCAATACGATTATCTCTGATTTGATTTGATATCAACTCTAGGAGTTTAATATCCGCTATCTTGTGTCTCAGAATACCCAGACGACCATTAAACTCTTCCAAGAGTGCTGCCCTCATTCAACAGACCGTGTGGTTTTAGTGGGAGGAAAACCTCAGCGAGTGGTGGAGTGCATTAAGGTCATCCTAGAACTGACGTCAGAGGTAGAGTTACATGTTCCCACTGATTTGATTTTGTAATCTGATGCAAGCGGCAAGCTGGAAATCAGACCTTCACACTCTCATTTCCGTCCTGCTTAGGCTCCTATTAAAGGCCGGGCTCAGCCCTACGACCCGAATTTCTATGACGAGACCTACGACTACGGCGGCTTCACCATGATGTTTGAGGAGAGAGGGCGGCGGCCCATGGGAGGGTTCCCTATGCGTGGGCGTGGCAGCTTTGACCGTATGCCCCCCAGCCGTGGTGGACGCCCCATGCTCCCTTCTAGGCGTGACTATGATGATATGAGTCCCCGCCGTGGACCACCTCCGCCTCCGTTAGGGAGAGGGGGTCGAGGTGGGAGCCGGGCCCGAAATCTGCCTCTGCCTCCTCCACCACCTCCCAGAGGAGGGTAAATAAATTAGCCTTGCACTTTAAAATATAAGCAAAACATAGTGCGTCCTCTCCAGCCTGAGTGTTCTGTGGTTCTGTCTTGTTTGTCCCAGGTCTGCGGGGCTTTTATCCCTCCTTAGTTCCGATAGTTTTTGTTAGTGTTTTGAGTGTGATTTTGTTGTTTTGCAGAGGAGACCGCTTTTCCCACCATCACGGCAGTATAGACGACAGACCAAGGTAAGTTATTTTGTGGAAGACAGCTGTATTTGTTGTAAACTATTTCATAATGGTGTGTATTAACAGAAAAAGCCTTAAAGCTCAAAGTAACTTTTAGAAACGTAAGGTATTTCAGTTGTAAGACCTGGTTAGCATTTTTAGTACTAAAAGCAGCACCTAAACCTGTTGCATGATCCAAAGGACTCCCAGGCAGAGTGCGAATTACCCCATCATCACTGGGGGGTACCACTATTATATCTTTTCACAATAATAGGAAAAAATATCGTACCCCCCAAAACTTATTTTTTTGTCTCATTGGGGGGTACTGGGTCTTCATTGGGGGGTACTGGGTCTTCATTGGGGGTATAGTAACCCCCAGTACCCTCCGTAATTCGAACTATGCTCCCAGGTCTCTAAGAATGAATTGCAATCTACCTTAACAATACAGATACAGATAGACCCTAATGTGTATAACATTTCACTAGGGGGGTGTGGGGGGGTGTGTTTGGGTATAGCTAATAAAGACCATAGCGTATATAAGACATGCTTTCTGAGTCCTAATGATTTACTGTTTGCTCTAAGTGACAGAAGAGGAAGACCCGGAGATCGCTACGAAAGCATGGTGAGGTGAAAACCTGTTGTGTGAGGACACTTTTACATGTTGTATGTCTGTGAAAGATGTGCGGTTTGTGGGGGTGTCTGGGTCTGGAGAAGAAGGACCAGTTTGGGAAATGGGTTTGGAAAAGCCGAGTTAGACCTGCTTGTTCTGGCTCTGTGAAATGACAGGGTAATGGATGCATATGCTGTGCACTGCTTTGGCCTGCTGTTGCTAGGCAATGGATTTTTTGAATCACTTGTTGCCTTGGTAACCAAGGAGCAGATAGATATGTAGGTGAAAGCCATCACACTCGCCAGCGAACTCGGGGCAAAGCTGCAAGCACAGAGCTTTGTCAAGCGTTTTAATTAGTTTATTTGTTTTTTTTATATGCATGTGCACATATGTGTTTTTTTGATGCATATAGGTGGGACTAATTCTCTCTCTCTCTCTCTCTCTCTGTCTGTTTCTCTCTCTCTCTCTCTCTCTCTCTGTCTGTCTGTTTCTCTCTCTCTCTCTGGATGAATAGAGTGGAGGTGGATATGGTGAGTGTTGTTCAGCTTTACTCCCATAAGCACAATCTCTCGCTCTCTCGCTCTATCACTCTTTCTCCCACACACACACTCAAGGTTACCCCTAATCAAACATGTCAGAACACTGTTCTCAGTAGCTGTAGTGTTTCCTCGCTCTCTGCTACTCACATCTTTTCTCTTGTACTTCTAATATCTTGATAATCTTTGTGTTTTTTTCCCTATCTGAAGACAATAACTCTTCCTGGGAACCCTTCCAATCTGGTAAGTGTCCATCATATCTTTATGTGCAGACTCTGCATGAATAAAATGTAAGCATGAACTAACGACCTGTTAATTTGTTTGTCCAGGTGGACGAGGTTCCTACGGCGACATCGGTGGTCCTGTGATCACAACACAAGTGACTATACCCAAAGATGTGAGTGTGCTTAATACCTTTTTATATTTTACATACACGCACACGCACACGTGCGCATAGCCTTCCTCACGTGCTCATGGCCTAAACACACTTATCCTGCGTTAGCTGGCCGGCTCCATTATCGGGAAAGGCGGACAGCGTATTAAGCAGATCCGTCACGAGTCCGGAGCCTCCATCAAAATCGATGAGCCTCTGGAGGGTTCGGAGGATCGTATCATCACCATCACAGGAACGCAGGACCAGATTCAGAACGCCCAGTATCTACTGCAAAACAGGCAAGTTCACGCACAGAAAGCTAGGCTTTAGGCCTGACAGCAGGCTTTTCTCACACACACACACACATTTGTTGTACATTAAATGAAACTTTTGACTCTTGCTTTTTTCTTTTTATTACAAAGTAACCTCATACTTCCTATACTGTGCAATATCCTGTCTTTTTCTTTTCTGCCATTTTATTTTAATTTAGTCCTTAAACGTACGAGCAGTGCTTCAGACTAGGGCATTTTGCACAATTTAGTCGTGCACTCAAACACAGATCGATTTAATGTGTGTTTAAAATATAGTCTTGCTTTACAAATATAATAACCGCATCATAACACTTGTGACTTAAGATAAAAACCGAGGTGGATGGATAAATGATATTTAATTATACAGGACATTCAAATATTCTTCAGGGTGTAATGTTACTCCAGTGTAGAAGAGCACAGAAGATTAGAACTGAAAATCATGGATGGATGCAATGAAGATTTGTCATAACCTTTAAAGAAAACGCTCCTGAAGCATTATCCATGTAAATATCTAACATCTTGGAGTTACTGAATGCCAAATGGCTTCCTGTTCACTGTATAGGTTCGGTACATAGGGTATGACGGGGTGGGTGGCCCTCAGTAAATCTGAGTTATTGCCACATGTGATGCTTTATTAAATAGATTGTGCTGTTACAACAAACTGGCTTTGTCTTATGCTCAATAGCTCTGTGAGGCAAACACTGTAACAGAGCACACAGCTTTTAATCAGAAAATATGCTGTGTGTCTGTCTGGTGTCCACGTTATATGGCTAGAAGAAAGTGTCCGTTTAGTTTGTGTTGCGCCAGAATATGTGGGAAAAAACCACGGAGTAGAACGTTAAATGATTTTCTCGAATGAGACTGAGAAACACACTCGTCTCCTCTTCAGGTCGGCTGTTCCTCCCCAACATTCAGGTGGTGATTGATTGATGGGAGATATGTTATATTTGGGAGTTTATGAGCTGCTACGCCTATAAGCTGAAGTCAAGCATCCACCAGGATGATGATTGTGTTCAGATTGAGCACAACATGCCCAATTGCGTTTAAGTACAGTGGACATGTCTGTCAAAATGTCTGTTTCCTGCTCAATCTGCACAATTTAATGAATATTTTTTGGAGCATGTTTGCACTGCCTTTCTGGCAGACTTCCGTTCTGTCGATTATGGAAAGCCACAAGGGTCAAATTAGTTCTGTTTTTGATAGCAGTGATGAGGATGGGAAAAAGTTACAGTTTAGTTCCTTTGCTTATACTAGTGACGTAGATGGGCAGTGTAGCTCAGTGGTTAAGGTGCTGGACTACTGACCAGATGGTTGTGCGTTCAAATCTCACAACAGCCAAGCTGCATTGCTGGGTGCCTGAGCAAGGCCCTTAACCCGCACCTGCTCAAATGTGTAAATGAGCTAATTGTAAGTCGTTCTGGATAATGGCATCTGCCAAATGCTGTGTAGAATGAAGGCTTGTGTATGTGTGCGCTTTAAAAAAATAAAATTAATTATTCAAAATAGGTTCAGTGGGTGGGTAGGGGAATCTTCAGGGTGCCTCCGTGTCATACTCTGCTGTATTTTTTTTATGGTTATTTGTCAATCACATTCCTAATTTATACGCATATTAATTTTCCAGAAAAACCGTTTCCAATGCGGTTTTATGCGAAATCATTGACAAATAATTTATCTGCTCAAGTTGTATGGAAAATAAGTTTTGTCGACATTTATATAATTTTACTGACATTTTTCTGTTTTCATTGCCTATACTGAGAAACATTTTAAGAGCTAAAGCTTTATTTGTAATTAATAATAATATCACTTGAATGGGAACATATTTACTGATGTATAGCACTGAGATATTATAATATTCTTGTTAGTGTTTTACTTGTGATGAATGTGTAGCTGTGGTTAAACATGTGACCTGGAATAAACTACTAATTTGTTACATAATCTTTTAACCTGCTTCTACTTTATGATACCTGACTGCAAATGCTCTTCTCTTTCTCTCTCTTTCTTTTTCTCCTCTCCCTCTCTCTCTCTCTTGCTTTCTCTCTCTTTTTCCTTGGGGGAAATGTGGGGTCTGGATTATTTGAACCAGAAATCCAAACTAAAAGTGAGCGAGCGGTGCCGTACTCGGAGCCTAGGAGAGTGTGAGAAAGCTGGCCTGCTTCTGTGTGGAAGACTTGTGATTTTGTTGTTGTTAGTTAGATGAATTGACAACAAATCACAGTCTGCCCTACAGCACAGGCTCGAGCTCATCTGCTCTCCTCCCCCACTTTTCCTGTTTCACTAACCTTTCCTAAACTTTGATATGTCCGTTTCATTCTAACCTGGGTCTGTGTGTGTGTTATGTGCCTCCAGTTGACTTTTTACTACCACAATCACAGCAAGACTGTATAACTCCTCTGTATGTACCAGCTCAGCTCTGTCACTCTGCAACACGTAGCTGTGATGTGATTTGTAGATGTTATTCAGAATTAATGATATGATATATATATACATACAGCATGCTGTTATAGGAGAATAATCAGTGACTGAGGGGTGAGATATGGAGCTACTCTTACTATCCTGAAGATCCTATGTCTGTTCATTGTGTATCACAGCAGCTTATCAGAGCTTACAGCTACAGGGGTTAGACAATGAAACTGAAACACCTGTCATTTTAGTGTGGGAGGTTTCATGGCTAAATTGGACCA
>JAOVYV010000029.1:3773683-3791437 GCA_025674545.1 Hassar affinis
GAGGAAACCGGAGTACCCGGAGGAAACCCACGCGAACACGGGGAGAACATGCAAACTCCACACAGAAATTTCCCAGGCCGCCCCACCCGGGGATCGAACCAGGGTCCTTCTTACTGTGAGGCGACAGCGCTATCCACTGCGCCACGCCTGTTAAAATTCATATTATGATTATTTTAGAATATGAATTGTATTATGAATGAACTAGTTTTGATGCCTTCAGTGAGAATCTACAATGGAAAGTCATGAAGATAAAGAAAACGCATTGAATGAGACGGTGTGTCCAAACTTTTGGTCTGTACTATACGTGGATTTAAAGCCAAAGTGGGCGTGGCCTAAACTGTAACAGTTTGCACAGTGGATTTATTTATTTTTTTTATTTTATTTAGATGCTTCTCTTTACCTAAAATCAAAAACTAGCAGCCTAGTTGAACTTACCATGGATGAATGAATGCTGTAAATGTTAAGCAACATGGGTCTTTGTTGTTGCATGTAAGGCTTTGTATCTGACTGCTTGAAAGGTTAATCTTCCTGCTTGCTTGAGTTTTTCTAAAAACTGAATAGCCCCTGCCCCTTCACCCTTTATTGATCTCTGTATTAGTACTAGAACATACTGTATCTGTTCATTCTGAGTAATGTCCCTCGTTTCTGTGGTGCAGAAACATGCACCGTGCTTTGTTTGCATGATCATTATTTTAGATATCGTCTGGGCCCATGCACAGTCACAACGCAAGTCTGTCAGTATCGGTACAATCAGTGGCCCTGTATAGAGCTTCTACACGCCAGTCCCGACACTCACAGCACGTTACACAGACCGTAGCCGAGATGCATAACGGTGCATAAAAGCCGTGTGTGTGTGTGTGTGTGTGTGTGTGTGTGTGTGTTTAGAATGAAGATTTGGATCTCCTGTCTTCTTGAGAAAAAGCAGAAGTGCACAAGTGAACGTCTGTGGCTTACCATTTCCGTACCTCACTGTCATGCTAAAGTACACAGCGTCTAAGCCTCGTAGAGGAACTGCACGTTCGACCAAAACCATCCAACATAATGGAAAAAATGAAGCCACTAATTTAACATGCGCTTGTTCAAGTTCTGGGCCACAGTTTAAACACTGAGACAATGTGGCAACTCCAGCCGTCATAAATCACTCTTAAGAGCAGCGATGCACGAGGCCGAACAGACGAAAAGCTTTTTTTCCTCCGCCGATCTAGTTTTAGTGCACACAAATCTTAACAGTGACTGTTAATGTATCTTCCAAATGATTTGTTTTTTATTTGTACTCATTTTCATTGAGTCACCCTGCTGGCCCTGATGCAAATCAATGTGCAAACTCTTATCTTAAAATAACATTAGGTTCAAAAAAAAAAAAAAAAAAAAAAAAAAAGCCTCACATCTAATGACGTGCCAAAAACGGAGGAGGACTGCACCCAGGCTGGAGAACAAAACGTACTCTAACCTTGTGTCTGTGATCAGTGACATCAATGGCGTGCCATCGTGCCATACCGCTGCATTTGCATAACCTCAGACATTTCTCCATCGGTACAGAGTTCGACGAGCCGCCAAGTGAAAGGCAGCACAGCAGCGACTCACTGTTTCTGAAAGCAAAGACTCACTGCTTAGTCGATACATCATGACTATGTAATGTCAAAATATTTCAAAAAGAAGAGGACATTCTTAAGACATTCGTTACATCAATGAATGATTGATGAGAGACAGAATGTCAGGAGTTTTTCGAGAGAGAGAACAAACCAGGGGATCATTGTCAAAAATTACAGGGGAGATCAAAATGAAGTCTGTGTGAACTCGGAGTTCCCCTAAAAACACCAGAGCAAAAAAGAAGACTGCTGGACGGCATCAACGAGTCTCACTTCCTGCCTGATGCTACAACAGCACAATGCTCTAAAGATGCTCCAATAGCATTTATCCTGAATATCAGCATCTTATTATTATTATCATTATTTAATTTTTTTTGTGTGTGTGTGTGGAGTCGTTCTGACTCCTGAACCTGAGCTGCAAAATGCACAAAGGCATGATCCGGGCCTTACTCTTTTAAGAAACGCCATCATGCAGGAAGTGATTGAGTTGCTAGATACGATCAGGAATGAAAAGAATTTCAATGAGAAAATCGCAGGGGGACACAGATCTGTTTTTTTTGCTCAGAAATCCATTTAAGCCAATTAATGGTTCACAATGTTTGTTTTATTTATGAAAAATATCATCAGATGCATAACTGCAATATAGACACGAGTCGAGCTGGATGCAAACCTGTATGCTGAAGACTTGAGCAGTCATAAAGCTTAGAATACTGTAATCTCTGATGAGGAATTACAAGAAATGACAAAAACGTAGCCGTCAGTTCAACCGGCAGTTGGAAAGAAAAGAAAGACAGGTGCCGAGGGTGATTTTCCTGCAAATGGAAGAACGGCTGTTTAATCATCACTGTTGTAACTGAAAAGCAGAGCAGAGCGGATCAGAGCAGAGCAGTGTACAAGGGGCGAGGGGTGCGAGTCAAAATATAGATTCTGACTTGGTCATGTAAACACTAGCGGGTTTTTCTGATGCAGAAAAACGACACGGACAAGGAATAGAGCTATTCTTCATTCGTCTAAAATAAACGGGAATTCGATTCGCCTCGGCTCTCTCTGCACTTGCTGGAAATTCATCTGAAAAGAAGCGAACGCTTTCTGAAACGTAGGTCTGCTGACTGAACTCGTTTTCCAAAATGAAAAAAGCTCCAAAGCGTCTAAACGAAAAAGATCCGACTGATGATTTTTTTTTTTACGGTTCTACTGAAAAGAAGCAGCACTACGGTCCTCCAGGCTCTGCCTAAGGAAAAAAATAATAAGTAAGCTCAACGTGAAAAAGGCTAATAAAATACTCATCTGTTTAATCTAATCAGCTGCTGATAAAGAAATCTGTAATAAAGTACTTTAGCATTTATCGTCTCTGTTGTAAAACTGAACCTGTCTCTCTTGGTGGTTGACAATTAAAATATTCTCTTATATACTACTGTTTTTTTTTTTTTTTAAAAAAAGAGAAACGACTTCAAGCTGTAAAAACAAAAAGAAGGAAAATTATATTATGAGTAGCAACATGTAAAATAAAATCACAACTCTGCAGAGAAGAAAGGGAGAAACAGAATTTGCATAGCACATTTGAATACAACTGAGAAGGAACTGAGCGCTGTTTTTTGGTACAACATGGTTTCGATCACTTTTTTTTTCTTTTTAAGTCCATATGTACAAAATGAATCTAGTTTGGGTTCTTTCGCGTGCATCGCTCGTCCGTAAAAGTCAGAAGCAGTCACTTTAATGCTCACAGAGTGAAATGCCACGCATCCTGTCCCCGTCCTCCGTTTCTGCTCATTTAAAATGAGATGTTCGTATTGTTTGCTTGTTCACAGTCCTTTACGTGGAAAAAAAAAACAAAAAACACAAAATATACTGTTTTGAAAGTGCCATCTTGCTACATTGATCAGCTGATTCCATGGTCTGTTCACATCGTCACCTTGAACACGCCAATGACGAATAGCTTTTAGATACTGTGAGTTTTGGTCACATCACGTCCACACGTGCGCACACACACACACACACACACACACACATACGCGCACACACACCCACCCACACACACATATGTATAACTCTCTGAGTAGCATTTAAAATTAAAAGCTGCACTCCAGAGGTCATCGTCACGAGCGTTCCACATTCCAGCAGTGGGTAAAGCTTTGAAATGAACAAGCACCATTTTGAGAAAGGCCTCCATCGTCCTCCATTTTGGGAGAGAGAGAAAAAGAGAGAGATCAAAGCTCAGCAGTTTCCACTTGACCGCGAGGAAAACGATATGATACGACTCCTCAAGGTCTTGGCTGAAATGTCAGCTTTTGGGCTTTAGCTGTGGAAACCAGCCCTCCGTCCTGAAACCAAAGTGGAGGCATCGCTGCAGGAGCCGAGGCCATTTTTCTTGTCCTCCTACGTCTAAGCTCCAATCGTCCGTCACAAAGTCCAGACAACGTGCGAGTTCGCGAGTCCTCATCGCCGCGGGTGTGCGTAAACCGGGTATGCTAATGTGACATTCAGAGAGTCGTTGTGCTGAACGAGAGACGTGTGCTGGTAGTGCAAGACCAGTTCCTTCAGCGAACCGTACAGGTTGTAAGGCTCTGCGAAACCGAAGCCTGTGGGAGTTTTGTTGATGACACAATGCTTGACCTCGCCGTCCACACTGCAAGAAAAACGGATATAGTTAATCTACTGAGTCACTTACTGGACAATCTGCTTACTATCTCCTATCTAAAAATAGCACAATGTATGAATATTCATAAGTATGCAAATTAACCCCTATATCTTCATTATCCATTGTTATTCTCTAACAACCTAATGTTACCATGACAACCACAATGCGGTCTTCGGTAACATAAGCTAAGCTGTTTATGTTTAATACACAGATAGTGGTGTTTCTACGAAGCGGGTCAATTCTACGTACACGACGCTGCAGGCGTAGCAGCCCGCTTTGCTGCTGTCTCGGACCAGGAATGTTCCGTCTCTTTTGCCACGTAGCAGAGCTTCCGCTTGGAGGCGGTTAATGTTCCCGAGCTTCCAGGAACGCTCGTCATGGTGCGGCAAGTCCTCGTCGTCGTCCACCGTCGAGTATTGACTGGTGTAACCAACAGGAAGTGTTAGAGACAGGTACAGAATTTGAACGCGGCATCATATCATGGGCTTTTTATAAAGGCTACTCACTCTTCCTGGTTCTCGTTTTTGATTCCCAGCCACTCGTTCAGCTTCTTTTGCCTGACGCCTTTCTGTGTCAACCACCTGAAGATCAGAACAAGGGAACGGTGAGAAATCTGCGCAGGAAACACTTTAAACAAGGCTACAGAGGCTGGGAGAGTGGATGAGGGACTTACATGAGGTACTGATCCCTGGTCTTCCTGAGCTGGATGAGATCGGGCTTGATGCTGTTCATCTTCTTGTCGATCTCCCTGTAGTCGGCCGCCTGCTTCTTCAGGTCTTCCTCCAAGCGCCGCTTGCTGTCCACGATCTCACTGATGCGAGACTTCAGCTTCTCGTAGTTCACCATTATCCTGGAATATACATATGTATATAAAAACACAATTAGAACTGCATGAAGTCTAACCTGGTGCTAATTCAGTTTATTTCATGTAATCAGGGTTTCAGTTTAAGTTTAAGCCTGACCTCTGGATCTCCTTATCGTTGCCTTCTCTCCTAAACTTCTCGATGTACTCTTTGCTGTAGCGTTCCTGTGTCTGGCACTGCTCCTCAAAGATCTTGATGGTCTCGTTGAACGCTTCGATAGCAGTCCTTTTCATTTGGATCTCCTGTGACGTTCTGGTGTACTCCTCATACAGTCGGTCGTACTCCCTGTTTTTCTCTTGGTACTGCAGGTGGTATTCATGCAACTTTTTGCCCACAGCTTCAATGTTGTCTTCTTTTACCACCTGATCCTGTAAAAAAAAATAAAAAAATAAAAAGCATGTGTTAAAATAAACATCAAAGTCCCTTCCAATGCATCTTTATTTACTTCCACGTGACTGACAAGAATTACCTGTTGGTGCTTGGATACCGGATACAGCAGTTTCACATCTAGTTTGGGGTTGTACTGGGCGAGGGATTCGTGCCGATAGTGATTGATCAGCTCAACCACCGAGTTAAAAGTCAAAGGATCTGAGAAACCGTACTTCCCATCGCGATGGAAAATTTTGATCAGCTTGTTGTTGCCTCCTTTCCTGTAAACCGAATTAACAACTAATTATAGTGATGCATATACACATAAGTACATACACATGAGTATATATAAATAAATGAAGATATGGGTTATATAAAAAAAATAAATGCCGTGTAAAAATTACCTCAGTGTGAGGGTGTAGTCTCCGTGCATTTTGGTGGAGGCGTCACGAACCAAAAATGTTCCATCAGCTGTGTCTCTCAGCTTCTCGTTGACCTCCTCCCTGCAAGACGAGAGAGACAGAGAGAGAGAAAGAAAGAGAAAGAGAGAGAGAGAGAGAGAGAAAAAGGTTAGGTTTAAAACACTGAAAGGAAATGTATCATTATTTTCACTTCCTGTACACTGAATGTAAAAGTAGGACAGATAACTGAAAAAGCGCTTGCCTTGAAATGTCCCCCCAGTACCACTCGGCATCCTGTAGAGCCATGTTGTTGTTCATACCGTTGTTAGTGACAGGGGTTGGTTTGGGCGGTTTCGGAGGTAGTGCTGTGGAGAAAAGAGAAGTCAAGGTTTATATAGGCGGCGCCGATTTACATGCAAATGACCCGGCTTGATTCAAGGTCATTTACATACAAAATGCACTCGGACAAGTCTCAGGGTACAAGCCCGGACGTGTCCAGGACAATCCCAATGGATCCAGAGAACAGGGTTCACTGACTCTGACTCTGAATGTAAACAGACAATGAATGAACAGTACAAAGAGGCTGAGGGTGAGGAAGGAAAACTATGGAATCTTTTTTTTTTTTAAAAAAGAACCAATAAATGAAAGCTGATGCACATAAGCCTGATTAAACCTTACTTTTTAAATGCAAGATGACAAATTTGGACTCCATGCCAGTGACATCACAGCCACAGGCAAAAATGATACCAATATGCTGCATATAGAGACTGCAGCGTGCAAGGTCTGCTGAGACGCTGCTCTCTTTCCCCAGCCATTGAGAACATGTTACATCATTAGTAACAAGAAAAGGCTGCAGCTCATTGGCTGCTGGAGTGAGTGACTGAAAGCAGTGGGGGCTGTGTGGTCTCTGTGGAGCATGAGGCAGAGCTCCTGCGAAGGGCTATTTTTATCCCCCCAATCATCTACCCACTCTCTCCTTTGTTCACTTAAGCACAAGTTCTCCAGCCAGCTCTAGACCTGACACATCAGGAGCACCGACGGCACAAAAAAATGGCGCACAAGATCTCAAAAACCCTGACGTACACTACGTGCAAGCATTAACTACATACAAGCGGCAGAAGTACAGGATTAGCTCTCGTGAGCTACGAGGGTACAACATGTTCCAACATGTACCATCAAGTACCCAGTGGTTTTATTTATGTCAAGTACAGAAATCCATTCCAACAGTATAAATATGACCTTAACACACACTCAGTGCCGCATTAACATCCATGTGGACACAATTTCAATAGTGTACAAGTCAGGATCATTTTAAAATATATAACAGCCTGTATGAGCGAGCTCAGTCCAAGCCATTACATCACTTACCCTAGCCAATGGCGTTGCAAGACTGTTGCTAGCCGCTTCTGCATCATCGTCTGCACCGAATATTGCTAACTCCGTTTTCAAAATAACCCCAGTCAGAATGCGCACACTGCTTCCATTACGAAGAAAAAAAAAAAAGCTAATTCTGTGGCTGTCATTCAGTAATATCCGCTTCAGGCTGTGTAGCAGACTGGCGATATCGAACCAGGTTCAAAGCACTCAGATGCGAAGTGCACGGTAGTGCAACATCTCTCGAATGAAAAGAGGATGTGATACATCGCTCTCCTCGTTTACTCCCCTCCCCTCCCTCCCTCCCTCAGCCTGTTACAGGTCTCCTCAGCTCCTCCTCTCAGCGAATAGGGTGGCTGAGACCAGCTCCTGTGCTGGCAGGCAGACAAAGCCTGTGTGCTTCTGATTGCTGCTGCAGAGGCACGTAGGCAGCTGCTACGTCAAGCATGTGGCCCGGTCACAGGCAGGCAAGGGCTCGCAAATGCCGCTTGTAATCCCCAGTCAGCTACTGCTCAGTGGGGAAAATCCAGCTGGCTGGAGTGCAGGGACGCACCTCAAATAGCCACGCTTCTCAGAAGGGCTAAAAGAAGCCACAGGAATGTGGCCTATTGTCCACATTATGCTGTCTAACGGGTCAAGAGAAGCTGTGAACCCCCAAGAGCTCTGTGCTATTACATTTAAAGACTTATACAAATAAGTTGGCATGCAACTCAATATCGGCGACGATTGCTGAAAAGCAACTGCTGAGTTGATGAATAAAGGTGTTACGTTCTCCACATATGCTCAGACGTGTCAAGGCAAGGCCAGGACAGAGAGAACTGGTTACCCTGCTTTTTTTTTGACACATGATCTGAACTTGTGCCCTGTACTTATCAAACATCTGTGAAAGACACTTAAAGACACAAAATGGTGATTTATTCTCTGCTGGATGGGGTATGTGGCGTCAGAGTAAAGAACCTGCTCTGGCTGCCGTGCCAAAACCGGTCTAACTCCTTTAACACCCAGCTGCAATTTACACCTTTTTTTTTTGTCAAACCAGCAATTGACTCCTTTACTGCTGTGACCAAACTTTTTACATTAAACATACCAGGAATAGCTTTAGACGACACACTTACTTTGTAAATTATGCATGTTCCTGAGATGTTCACAAAAATATACGTGTCCTGATCGATCAGCAGAGTTCAAGGGCTCTGAATCCAAATCCAAATCCAAAGTAATGGTGTCAAATCTCATTCCTCGGATTTATCAAACACAATCCTTCACGCGGCACTTCAACGAGGTAACCGAGGCGGTTAAAGCAGAATCCAGGCAAATCCTCAGAGGCAAGGTGCAACAGTCCTTGAGCTCTAGTGTTAATGATGGCGCAAAAAAAAGAGAAGGCTGATTGATGAAGGCTGGCCTGAGGTGGATGGTTAATGATTGCTAGAGCGACCGGCACTGGCCCTCTCGGAAAGCCTTCTCTCACCACTGTGCTGGCTCGCAGGCTCCAGTCTTATGATTAACTTGCTCAGGATCAAATATTTGCTGAGCTGGGCACTTTGTGTTTTGGAAGGGCCGAACGGTTCGGGAAGGAGGGGTGTCGGAGGGACTGAAGCCCTAGAAAGCGTGTGTATTTTTAAGACAGTATGTACGGGTAGGAAAGAGTCGCTCCTTGAACGTGTATCACAGAGCAGACGGCGCTTTCAGCCAACCAAATCTAAGTGGGACTGCAGCCACCAGCTTAAAATAACCTGCCTGTAACTGGGAGCAGACAGACACACAAGCACACACATGACCAGACAAACACACATACAAGCACCCTCATGCCCGCTAACATGGTTAACTATAGCCCAGGGTTTTCCCGAGGTTTTCAGAGGGCTTAGGTGCTGTCTGGGTTCCGAGGAGTTTAAAATGCTTCAAAAGGAAATTTCAGGTTATTTTGAAAAAGCTGGCAACACATATTGTACTTTTAGTGAAAAGTGTCCTAATTTCACCAAATAACATGTTGGAGATTTAATGAAAATAAATGGCCAGAACTGGATGGGTCCTAAGAGTTTCCGGCTTTCACACCGCTGATGTGCGGAGCAGCTAGCTTGGATTTCGAGGTCAGAATTGGCGAGGTTCTTCCGGCTTTAGGGGGAGTTCGAGTTTCCAACTGGGAACTCAGAAATTCTAAATTCCCAGGTCAAATGGAACACAGCATAATGAGCATCTATTACACACCAATCACATAAGCGATTGTCCAAACACTGATTGTTGCCAGCTTGCCTCTTTTCCAGCTCATGCCACCTTTTTTTTTTCCCATCAGTGCTTCTTGTGCTTTTAGTCAGGACTCCCACCGTTGTTTTCTCATTCACTCTGACCACCAAAGTACCTTTTTACATTCTCTTGGCTTACGGTGCTAAACAAAAATACTTAAGCGCCGGGCTGATGCCTTTCTATGGTAGGGAAACCCTGTAGTCATCACAACTGTTTGCACAGAAAACAAGTATGGGCAAGTCACTGGAGACAAAGAAAAGCAGGCTCACAGGAAAGAACTTTGTTGGAAAAAACAGGATTCAAGAAGTGTTTTCCATTAAGCCCTTTTCCATTAAGGTGTCAGTACAGGTTCCTGATCAGACCACCCATTCACAGTTACAGGATTTAATTAAAAAATTTCCCGCAATACATAAAACCAAACCAAAGCTGACATCTATTTTAATAGCAATAATAAAATGAAGTTCTGTCAGAGTGATTAAACGGCAGCTCAGACCGATGCTCCATAGAGCATCATTTGTTAGCTCAGACCGGGATCTTGGTGGAAAAATGGCAGAACGGCTCCAGATTCCAGCTGGCACTGGACAAAAAGTAACTAACTGTAGTGGCTCAGTCAAGGATCCAGGCATGTGCAAATTACCCACAGCTGAGAAGTGGAGGACGTATAAATAGAGCTTAACAGGTAGTAAAACTGTTAAACATTCAGGGCACAAAGCAGTACACACACCCATCAGACGCTTCACTGTGGACTCTACTATCTCATACTAAAGATCAAAAGGGAAATAAATGTGGAAAAAAAAGTTTGCTTGCAGCAGCAGAATCACAAGTTAGTCCCTTTATAATGTGGCTAAAGGAGGCGTGAATACCGAAATGACACATCAGGATGTTCTTGCTCTGGTCTTGATCTGAGTGCAGGAGATGGCCATGAATCATCAGCGTGTAAGAGCTAAAGTGGAACTAAAGGAAGGCTGTATGCCAAAGCTTTGTGTGTTGTACTGCAGAGGCTCCTGCTGCTGTATTGCCTTTACATTCAACCTCGGAGACATGCTAATAATAGCCATCTCCAGCCTCTGGTCTGTTGCTCCCATCCGCAGTCTCCATACTGCTCAGTTAATGATAGCCTCCAAAACTCTTCCCTTGCTCTCTTCCACTCATGCCTTCTTTTAACATAGCATTAAACACACTGCAGTCATTACATTTAATACGGTTCCTGAACATCCAGACAGAACACACTTTTTTTCTTTTCTTTTTTTTTTTTTTTACCTGGGGCTGCCTGGTTACTGCTCCATTCGCTGGTCACCAGGACTTCAATGATCCTAATGTGCAGCTCAGGGCTGGGCTCACAGCTGAGAAGAGAAACGAGAGACGATTAGTCAAAGTCCACATCACATCACATTTACCCTGGAGTGACAAACAACAGAACTGCTTTGTTTCTCACTCATTCAAAATGGAGGGAGCAGAAATCTTTACCAGCTTTCAGGCACAAAGTTTTATACAAAGCCTAAAAAGTAAGGTGTTCATTTGTGTGGAAACACCACATGATTTAGTACACCTATGTTAATTGAGAGACATTTAAATTTCTACTAATACAGCACTTTTGAGTCAACCAGAACGCAGATTTATAGTGTAACTGCACCTGGTTGCCTGCTGCCGGAATAATGCAGGGCTGAAGATCTCGGCAAGGGCGCGGGCGTTCAGCAGGTTGGCGGCCGATGCCTGGCACACCCGGGCAAGGTGTCTCAGGAGGCACTGTAGCGTTAGCCAGTACTGAGACGGCAAGACGGTGGAACCGGCAACCCTCCGTAAGTGTTCTGCGCATTCCTCCATGCCCTGAACCTCTGCAAAGTCAAACACACAAGAACAAAATCTCTTAATGCCAGTGCCAGGGTCGGCTACACGGAACCAGAGATGGATCGCAATGGTTGAAACATTTAAATGTGATTTTCTTTGTCTTTGGGTATGCAAATATTATGAAAACTCACATCGCACTTGAACAGTGAAATTCACTCTGGCAACCTTAATGGAAATGACTAGCTCTAAACTAGCTCTTTTCATGTTGGAGGAGGCTTCTAATTTCTAACAGAAAGTCAGTGCTGGGGTCCACAAAAACGCTGCATCACTGCTCATGGAATTGTAAACAAATGATGAAGAATTCTAACCCTTAAAGTGTCAGACGGGTGTACAAAAATAGAAAACTGAGGGCATGGTATTAAACACGGTAAAAAAAAATATCTTTCATCAGTCGGGTGGAAAGTTTTGCTCAGGCAGCTCCAAAACCGCAGTGATGTGAGACAATGACAGAGCAGAGAACTACACGCTGCCAGCCGATTGGCTGACGAGGCTGATGCTGCAGATAACTTCTCAGCCTTCTTTTAGGTTTGATTAACCACAGATATCCTGTTCTGAGTACAACGTGACTGTATGGTAAATGGCTCTGATCAGGAAGCAGAGCACGTGGAGTAAAACATGGCACATGCTTCTTGTCTCGGTACTTTTAACACACTTGTCTGTTTAGTTTGCTTAGCTTTACTAGCTTCCCAGGCTGACCTGCTGTTTAATAACAGTAAAGAAAAGTATGTGCACAACAACCTTTGGTCACTTTTAAACCAGAAAAATAGTTGGTCCTTGTCTATATATATCAGACATATTGACAGATGCTGAGCACTTAGATGCACAGCAGGATATATGGCTTGTCTTATGGCTTAGGGAGGGTTGTGCTACGATGCAGTAAAAGACTTCTCGCAGCACACAAGATCAAAAGTAGCGTTGGCGCAACACGAGAGCAATTATAATGTGGTCCCGATAAGAGAACATTTCAGAACAATAGCACCACCGTGTGGTACCACGTCTGCATCAGCAGCGGTGTGGCAGACCGTTTCATTCAAGAGATGAATGTTTATACAGAACCAAAAGCACCGTTATACGTTTAATCATTTAACAACTAATTAACTCATTCTTACCTTGAGCAATGTGTACCATCTCGCTGTAGAATGCAGAGTGAATAACCGGCTGGGGCAAATCCAGCAGGTATCGTCTCAGACCGTCACACAGCATCTGCAGGTCGAACTGCTCCAAGTCCACGGACGGGCCGTCTGATCCGAACACGCACAAACACGATCATGACGTCATTACGGAAGCAAGTCACGGAGCGTATAAATAACAGCGCAGAGTGCAACTCACCGGTGTCGAAACACTGCCGGACATCCAGCCCACCTCCAGCAGTGAGGTTTCTGTACAGCGTGGGGTTGTCCAGGCCTGCCGAGAGAACGGTTTACGGTTAAGGAATGACATCCCATAATCAAGAAACCGTTACATAACTATCTAAATGATTTGTTACAAACTATTAAATTATTTTATCCAAACTCTGCTTCCACCTCTGACTATTAATGTTAAAAATGGCAAAATCGTGATAACTTCCCATTCTCACAGCAGAAACGGCTCTAGAAGCTTTATATACACACTGGCGGACGCAACCAATGATGTGCATAGGTGGCATTGATATGTATTGTGCAGAGTACCAGTTTTTCTGGTACTTCAGTGTATATATGTTAATCTACATATTTTCACTCTTTCTACTGAGTAATTAGCTACGTTTTTTTTTTTTTAAGCAAACTGCTCACCTTTCCTCTCGATGGCCTCCAGCAGTTTGAGCAGCATGGGTGGGGCCATGTCTGGAAGTGCAAACTGCTCGGTCAGATCTGGCAAAGTGCTGGGACCTGTAGAAAAAGAGCACAGGAAAACGCTATTAAAAACAGACCAGCATGTTTGGGGGAGGAAAAAAAAAAGAGTCAACGTGGTCTTTTCACTACACAGCCACCTTTTATTAAACACCAAAGTCAGCTCTAACTGAAAGAGTGAGCATTTTGCCCAGAACTGAAACATTTTGTACCAGCCACTTTTATGGGCTTTAAAAAAAAAAAAATAGCAGGGTGCGGATTTTCTGTACGGCACACTCGAGTAAGACGTGGCAACAAAAGAGTCTGATGTGAAAGTGAGTGGCAAGCGGAAGGGTGTGATTAAGTGAAGAGTGGAGGTGGCTGGGGAGGCTAAACAAACCGGCGAACAGGGAGACTGGCGGAGGGACGAGAGGCTCAGATCCTGCTGCACAGGTGCACACTTAAAAGGGCTGTGGGGCCAGTGGGCTGCTTTATTTGGATTTGCAGGCTGCTGTTCAGAAGGCCAATGTTTCTAAAAGCCTCGACTGTTTGCTGTGTTAAAGGCGGTGTAGTAAAATGCAGGTGCTTATGAATGGACCCTCTTTACAGTTCATTCCATATTTGGACCTTTTTTTTCAGAGAGTGGGGAGTAACTCATCCTTCTTGTGCTACCACCTATTACTAAAACACGGCTTGGAATCTGGATATTGGACATATGCCCGAGTTAGGACAATTTTTATGTTCAAATGAGTGCTGCGCTCTTGCACGTTTAGCTCACAGGGCTCCTACTGAGCACAAAACACAGCAGGTTTGTTGTTCTGCAGTAATGCTGGTGGTAATCACAGCCAAACTCCCTCAGGAGCCAATACTTTAATCATCCTGTTACAGAAGCAGCACGGAATAGAAACTTCATCAGGTTTAAGATACAAGTCGGCTGTTTCTGAGCACGGGGTAATGCTACGTAGGCTCTACACAGCTATGTAGAGAACATGCATAGTGAATAAGACGTCATTTTGAGATTGGATGATGCCTGATTTTACATGGACCTCAAAGTACAAAGAAAATCAAGCTAAATCTAGAAAATATTACAAACCCCATTTCCAGAAAAATTAGGACACTTTCTTAAAATGCCTGAAATCTGTAATTTGTGAATTCACTTCAAGCTTTATTTAACGGACAAAGAAATGATTTGCAGTGTTTTCTAGGATGAACTTAATTCTATTTGTTAAATATAAACAAGAAAGTGTCCCAACTTTTCTGGAAATGGAAATTTGTGGGAAATGTGGGAAATTATTCAAAATGTTATCATATGGCTGATATTTTATTAAGAAAGCAACAATTCCACATGCATGCACAGTGTAGCACTATTGCTAAAGTTTGCTCTGTGTGTGTGTGTGTGTGTATGTGTGTTTTTAATTATTATCCAGATTAATGGAGACATTTCGTTCACTTCATGATGCAAATGGACATTTTTCCCCAGTCAGCCTAAAAACCAACAAAAACTGTCACATCAAATTCATCCTGCTGAGAAAAACATATATTACACCACACCATCCCAGTCTGAGCCACCAGTTCGGATCAATTCCAGCTCAAAAGTTGGAAGTACTGGTTGTCTGTTTTCTAAGAAGCACAGCAGTCGTGTTCCTGCGCTCCATCCGAGGTGTAACCTTTAGCCCAGGTGACACTTTATCCAGAGTTATAGAGCGGCCAGCCGCTTCTCGGAAGTCGGATTCACACAAACCCAGGCTAATTTTACCCCCCGCTCAGCTGAAAACGGCCAACCCGTGCGTTAATCTTAACAAAGCCGCACTTTTCACTCCCGTGGAGAAAAAAAAAAGAAAAGAAAAAAAGAAACAAAGTCCAAACACAAGTGTGCTTTATGTACTGTTTATATTCTGATGTTTATCCTGGAGATACATTTCAGTCACACTATCCACCGAAACACAGCCTGTGTGAGGAGTGGCTCTAAAGGACCGAGCTACGGATGGGATCTGGATTGTGTTGCTTCTTAGAAACTAGAGGTGACCCGATAGCACAGTCCCTCATACCGCTAGATTAAATGACGGCTATTAAAAAAAAAAATACGTTTCGGCTCATCCTTTCTCCGAAGTGCCACTTCTTAGACCAGCAATCATCACGATTAAGATGCTGGACAGAAGCAGACGCTTTCATACACAATCCTCTCGCACTATATACCTGCACTCGGCTTTTCTACATCTAATTCATTTATTCCTGCTTGGCTTTGAGCAAACAACCCTTAATAATGTTGTGGAGCTTAAAGCACTGTACAGGAACCTTGTGCAGCCTTCTATCACACTGGCTTGTCATTTTCATTTTATCTCCCTAGTGGTCCATTCAAAGACTGCAACTCTGCCAACCGTTCACTGAAGCTGTTCCCAAAAACATGCAATCATCCATATCAACTGGGTCAACACTGCCTTTGTCTGAGCTGAACAATTCATAATTCCTTAATACAACTTCCTGTCGGGTTTTTGTAAACCGGATTTAACAACTTTTAACGGTAACCATAATGTATATTTTTTTACCACCTGGTTCCAAAAACTGCAGGAAAAAGGTGCTTGTGCTCTAAAAAAAAAAAAAAAAAGAAAGAAAAAAAAAAGAAAAAAGCAGTCAGGCAACCAACACATGAGCTCCGTTTCACCTCGCCAATAAGAGTAGCTGCTCCGATTTTGGTTGCCAGGGTAACAGGGAGGCGGAATAAGCGGGCCTCAAGAGCGAGTCGACACAAGCCCGAGGCGGCTCTCTCGTTTCAGTCCCACAAGGCTCAAGGAGAGAAGGGCTGCATTTTGGGAAGTCGCAGCTTTAAGCTGCCACAGCGTGTCGTCTGGATCAGCCCGTCTGGCCGGACTAAAGATAGTCGGCTGAGATGTAAAATTAGGGGTCTAATCGTGTTACGGGCTTTGCCGTAAAGACAAAATATAAACGAGTTACAGGGTCAGGGCTTGGGGTTGGTGTTACGGTAACTGTTCTATCACCTTATGAAAACAGCTCACACTTCTACAGCAGAGTCATGCGTCAAACACGGAGGATGATGAAATATGAAAAACGGGTCACCTTCTGTCAGGAATCTCGATTCGCTGGCAGTAAAAGCCGCTGGAGCTGCAAATGACACAGCCGTACAAGGAATGTGACACAGGAGGAACAGGAGCTTCACTAAACTTACTGCTTTTTGTTTGTAGAAACTTCTTATACCTTTATATTTCTTATATCTTTATAGAAAGGGTCACGGGGCATCTGGTTTAGAGTAAAGGTGTGCATCTGAACAGGGAACCCAAAAAGATACAACAGATTTTTATTTTCTTGTCAATTAAAAAAAAAGGCAAGAAAAAAACTTCTGGTTGAGGCCACGCCCACTTTAAATTTAAATCTGAATACAAATAAGAACTTCAACAGCAAACATATAGAGTGCAATTGTGTTACACCCCTAACATATATAAATACACACACACACACACACACACACACACACACACACAAAGGAGTTACTGTTTAAGGAAGACTAACAATATTTTACAGTGCATCAAACACCAAAAAAGAAAAGAAAAAGCTATCTTTGTGCAGTCTTTCTTTTACCCCCCTCTCCTTCTCTCTCTTTCTCTTCACAATGTGTTGCTAATCTGTCCATCAGACATTCTCAGCCTCCAGTAAGAAGATTTGCCAATTCAGCCCTGCATCTCTGGAGGCAGTGAGTAATGAAAGGCACATGTGTGCGCTCTCACGCACATGACCTCTTAAACACGAGCGTTTTACTGCAGCTCCCAAAACCACGGCTGTTACGAAATTAAAAAAAAGAGAAAACCTGCCAACAGACCCTTTGGGTTACACGGCTGTTTGTTACTGGTGTAGTTCAGGCTGAAAAATAATGAAGTGTCACAGTGTGATATTTAATTCAATCAGTACAAACTGTTGGACAAATCCAGCACAAAAACTTCAGGGCCAAACGAAATACATGAATAAAACAATCCAAAGGTACAGAAAAGTTCAAGCGTATCGCAGGCGAGAGCTCGCGGCTCTGCTTCCTCCTCACACTACTGCAACTCCACCAGTTATCACCACGCTAAACCCGTCTACAACCTGTCCAGCCAACATCGTTACCACCACCACTCCATCTCTCTCTCTGTCCCGCTGTCTCTCCGTCCCTCTCTCTCTGTCTGTCCCTCTCTCTCTCTGTGTCCGTCTCTCTCTCTCTCTCTGTGTCCATCTCTCTCTCTCTGTCTGTCCGTCTCTCTCTCTCTCTCTGTCTGTCCGTCTCTCTCTCTCTCTGTCTGTCCGTCTCTCTCTCCCTCTCCGTGTCCGTCTCTCTCTCCCTCTCCGTGTCCGTCTCTCTCTCTTTCCGTCTCTCTCTCTCTGTGTCCGTCTCTCTCTCTCTGTCTGTCCATCTCTCTCACTCTTTTTGTCTGTCCATCTCTCTCTCTCTCTGTCCGTCTCTCTCTCTCTTCTTCTCTCTCTCTCTGTGTCCGTGTTTCTCACCCCGTCTCTCTCCCTCACCCCGTCTCTCTCCCTCACCCTCTCTCTGTGTCCGTGTCTCTCTCTCCCGTCTCTCTCCCTCTCTTCTTCTCTCTCCCTCTCTCTCTCTGTCCGTCTCTCTCTCTCTCTCTCTCTCTCACT
>JAOVYV010000029.1:3791537-3804051 GCA_025674545.1 Hassar affinis
CACACACACACACACACACACACACACACACACACACACACACACACACACACACACACACACACACACACAGGGCTTTTACCTCAGAAATAAAAGCAGCATTGATAAAAGTTTTAACTACAAGGAAAGGAACTTGGATCAAGCACCTTCATGCATTCTGCCCCGAGGCAACCAATCTGAGATCTAGTCAAAGCTGGGAGATAAAAGCTCTGCACGGAGACATGGTGGTTACTATTTTAAGAGAACACAGAAAAAAGCGATTAATTTCCCCGTGCGATATGAAGCACGTAGAGAAGCTGCATGGACTTGCTGTTCCAGCAAAGCAGAAGTTTCATGGGTTTTTTTTGGTTTTGGTTTAACAGGCGGCACAGACACGACCAGAGCTTAGTCATTCTTTGTGAACGTGTTGCACTTCAGATTTATTCAGTGTAAAGCTTTAAATCCAGACCTACAGAAAGGGAAGTATGCTGCAGCCCTTATTTGCCTTCCAGTTAAATGCACATTCAGCCCTCGACTTCAAAATCCCGTAAAGGCACAAGCAACAGATTATATTTCACAACTCAACTTTTTCCCCCCACTTGTCCTTAAGTTCAGCTCGAGCGTGTCCAACTGGCCTTGATTAGTCATCACTTTTCTCTTCGGCGATGTCAAGGAGACTTTAAAGGACATCGTGCATGCTGAATTTCACCTCCGAGTATTTAACAAAAAGAAAAAAATTCTCTGCTTTGTGCCTCAGTGATGACAGGGAGACACTCGGCCTCATTCACCAAAATCAAAGTTTTTTCATACATTTTTCTTAAGGAAAGGTCATACGGAAAGTCCATGTCAGATTCATGATGTGTTCTCAACCTGCAGAATTGTTGGCTTGGGTAAGATTCTGTTCTCACCCAAGACCAAAACCCAACAAGGGAAATGCTGGTGAATGTCAGGAACTTCCTGAAAATGGGTTTTAAGCAGAAATTTCTTGGTGAATGAGGCCCAATGTTATAGTTGAAAGAAAAAAAATTGATCATGTTCCACTGTTAGTGGCTAAGAGTCAGATCTTCTCTTCTTACCCACGTTTCCAATGAAACGGCATATTAATGAGAAATCCTGTACACAAACCGCGGTGCAAGCGCAGGACACGGGGCGCATGGAGGCTGGAGCTTCATGAGCAGAGTGTACAGAAGACTAAGATAAGATAAGATAATCCTTTAATAGTCCCACATTGGGGACATTTTCTTTGTTACAGCAGCATCCATGGAAGGGCAATAAGATAGAGATATAGAAGAGAAGAGACACAGTGAATATAAAAATATATAAAAAATAAAGTACAGCATGTAGACACCTTTAAACGATATATATACAAAGAAGAAAAGATTTGGCCCAGAATATTACACTAAAAAGTCACTAAATGACTAAACGGCCAAGTTTTATGATGTTAATTATGTTAAGCAAAGTAAAAATACTCCAACATGTCCCTGAAAGACATTTACACTGGGAAAAAAAAAAACTAAATCACAAAATTCATCATCATCAGAGTCATCTGGTTGGAAATTACCATCTTCAAGGACACAATTAACCAGCAGCGGTTTCTTTTCCCAAGCATTTCATGGGAAAGAGTCATCACTTCCTTACAGCCGGTGAGCCTGAGCTTAGCCTGGTCACCAGGTAGCTTAGATTACTGCCACATTTGCGTCAAGAGGGTGAGCTGTGGTTCAGAATGTAGGTCAGCAAAGGAGCTTAGCTCACATCCATGAATACAGAAATGCAAGCGTCACCGTGGGACGGGCGGACGGTCCGGTCAGATGTGGTGTCGATGGGGCAATAAAAGGAGCTGATGGGTGATAAGGGTTGCTGTTAGTGTTGCCTCGTAGCTGAACGAGTTCGCTGCTTTAACCAGTCTTTGGTCACTTCTCACAGGTGTCACAATCCTGTGGCCATGTTGTAAGACTGGGTATGGCTGTAATTTCATAATGGTCATGGTGACGGGGTTTCATGTGGTGTGGTTTACAGATCTGCAGCGCATCAGCTTTTTATTAAGACAGACAAATGCATTTAAGACTTGGACCCCGACTGCTAAATTTCTTCTCTTATAAGACATGAATGACATTCTGTTAAACAGACAAGTGACAATTAGAGCAACAGCACAAATATCCCTTAAGCTCTGTTTCTTCGTCAAATGCAAGGAGTGGATTTAAAAAGTCACTTTCTCAGAACAAGTAGGTTATGTAACCGAGGGAAAAAGTGCCTTCATGTCCCAAAAAGTTCCTCCATATTTGGTTGGCTGCTTGTCGATCATTTTATAGACACGCCCCCCCAACACCTCTTCACACCCTCATAAATCATTATGAGCAGAAGTTGCATGTTTACAGAGCTGTAACCTCGCTTTCATACAGCAGAATCAGCAAGTGTGCTTAAAGGTGGTGTCATGGTGGCCTTGGTAATGGTAACTCTAGTTAGTAAGGATGATTAGTAATCCCCACAATGGCCATGACATCCATGATTCCATCATGATACAATATTACTACCATTCTTTACATTTTGCAGCTCTGCAATACGCTGCAACTTATTTCCCGCATTTAAAATGCATTATAAATGATAACGCAACTCGGTTCTGCTCTTGGCGACTCTGACTTCCTGTCCAGTAAAGGGTATGCTCTGATGTCATGTTCCCACTGGACCACACCATTTATAAACCGGACCTGTGACAGCGTACATCCATCTTGTCCCCATGATGCGATTCTTCAAATACTCCCACAGATGTTGTCTCCATTATTTTGGTTACGACAAACAAACTACACACATTACAGGTTCGTTTAAATGTAAACGCACTGAAAAAGAAATGATATGCCCCGAGCTAACCAGAGCCCACGGCGAGTTTAAGGGTGTGATGCATCCTGCTTTCTGCAGTCCTCGAGTCGTCAGAGGTTTCACTATTTATAACTGCTTACATGAAATTAAGGTGCGCTGTGATGAGTACTAAACCTTTCACCGGAACGTGAGATGTCTAGGCTTGCTGCTTGCTTGCAGGTCACATTTCAGTGTCTGGATTCCAGCTGCTCAGATTTCAGCTTGCATCCATTTGTACAGTCGATCACACAAGAGCTCTTTCCCATTTTAAATGGGTTTTTGTGGCATTCGGGCCGGACACTAACGCTGCCACTCGGTGAGTTAGTCTTTCTGCCACTCAGTGGTTGTAGCTGCGGTAACATCCCCTGCATATCCTCTATGTCCGCTGTGATGCAAGAGTAGACGTATGAACCAAAATAACAGTAAATTACCCAAATTTGTATCTATATATGCATGTGTAAAATATTAACACAGTGCAATTCTGATATATATAATATCTTGCTGAAAAATATCACAATGTTACAGAGTATTGATTTTTTCTCCCACTTCTAAGCTGAAGCGGCGTAAATTACGGCAAAGTCTTAAGCTTGGTGTACATGGATGGAAATAGGGACAGCCTCAGTGAGTTTAAATACTCACTAAAAACTCACAGGTATGAGTATTTAGGTTTTGAATTTCTGCTTCACATTTGTCATGAAGGTTCCATTAGGAGTTTTTTGACTCGGTTTAATTGTGCGTCTTTGGAGTTCTAAGACTAAGTGAACTGCTGTCGGTATGAAGGCAGTAAAAGAACTGAAACTCTAAAATCGCTAACATGGTGGCTGCGGATTGCATTTATGAAAAAGGAAAACGAGAAGGGGCGCTGTCTTAAAAAAAAAAAAAAAAAAAAAAAAAAAAAAAAGGAGCTAATCCAGTGCGAGGCAGGGCACACACTGATCCTCTCACTGCAGAGGCCACAAAAAGGAGCACATTTGTGTTTTTAAAAGCTCGGGAGCCGGAACGGACTGGAATTCCACATCTGCTGCTCTCTGAAGTAAGCCCATGTGGCTTGGAGGGAGTGAGAGGGAGAGGGAAATGGGAAGACAGAGAGAGAGAGAGAGAGAGAGAGAGAGAGAGAGAGAGAGAGAGAGAGAGAGAAAGGGGAGTGGGGGATAAGAGAAAGAACCCACTAATGCAGCAAAGCTCCCGCTTTCAACCCTTCCCCTCGTCCCCTACTCAAACTTTTCCCTCGCTCCCTCCCCCAGCTGGGCCGAGTCCCAGCTACATGATCAGAGTGTTAAAAGGAGGGAAGGGAGAAAGAGGAGAGGAGGGAAAAAAGGGAGGGGACAAAAAGGGAAAGAGAGCCAAAAGGATCTGCCAGATCCTTCAGTGTCAGGTAATAAATCACAAGTGCTGTGAAGCAACAAGAATCCAGACCCCGGGCCCCAGAGCCTGCACTCAGCCCACTGTCTCCGCCTCCTCCCCGGGTGGACACAGAGACTTTTCTTTTCCCGGTGCCACAATCATCCTCGCGCCAAGCTCTGAGCCTGTCACTCAACACTGCTGGGATTCATACGGACAACCCTGGCAGACCTCGCAAGAATTTCACAATCACATCTCAAGGAGACTTCGAGACCCCTGAAGAACCTGTAGCGGCGTGGAGGGCCAGCTTTACTCCACATACACACATCCTGAACCCTATAGCTCAAAACTCCTATAGCCCCCCCCCCCACACGATTTCCTTTCATGTAATTAGTGAAAGCACCGTGAACGTTATGTCACCTTAAATGTAAGACATGAACAAATACAGGTTAACACTGACTAGGTTAAATAGTTAAAGCAAGTGTCTTACATACAACATAAGACATTATATCAGTATTTATGAGACAGAATAGTTTTTTTTTAATCCCATGTGCAGTGCAGAAAAAATTCAATATTCAATTCGATATTCACCCATCAGCACAGCCAACAGTCTATAGCCATCTACCCGACTAAGAGGTGAAAATGGTGCCCGAATGTACAAAAGCATAAAGATCACTGGTCCAAGACGGCAGCTACGGTGACGTTCTGCTCGTGCCTATTCATTAGACGTTCTACAGAAGTCTCCTAACCCACAATCTGCACGAGGCTGCACGATATTACCCGACAACTGCTTTTGATTCAAAGATGATATGACGAAAAACAGATTTTTGGTCAGAGAAACGTCCTTTATTTATTATTTGTTATTGAAGTTCAAGAGCACGAAAGGAAAAAGAGAATCCTTACAAACACGTCTTGGTTGAACGACTAGGTGTGGAACTACCACGTGCATTTCATTTTTCATAGAACTAGCCTGTTCAACTTGTGCACAAGTCCTTCTTCTTTCCAAATGCAGGCTGTGGTACTGCGCTTGACTGACGAAGCCTCAAAACAGCACATTTAAACCAAAAGTTTCCACCAACTAAATAGACCACACAGCATCAGGAAGTCGATGAGGACTCGTGGCATACCGGGTTTACCGCTCGTGATTACTGCAGCGATATTTCACTTATAATCTAATGTACTGTGAGCTAATTGAGCACATCCAGTCACTTCGGCACCATGGCAACTGTGTTTGTCTCTAATGAGAACCTAATACATCGAACGGAGGAAGCAAATCGGTGACGCACTGAGCACAGCGTCGGGCCGGCACAACGCGTGCGCTTTAATTTGTTCAATCTCTGGAAGTGGAAGCTCCAGTGGTCCCCGAGAACACTTTTAGAAACGGTAACCACAGCTCTGAGTGCATGTGTTCACTGTGCTAATACACATTACCCTGTTAATCAGTGATCAGCCTTAAGGAACTAACCCTCTTCCAACACAGCTGACGAGGAAGGGCACTACTCGACTTCACAAAGTATCTGATCTAACAGCAAACGATCCAGACATCGAGAAGAACTATAGGCATTTAGGGGGTGGGGCTAGCAGTACTGCTTGTTGCTGATTGGTTACCTGTAGCCTGTAAAGACTCACACAGAGTTGCAGCATTTCTAGAGAAGTTTATCGTTTTATTTTCCTCTGCTCATTGTTGCTAAGCCTGGATATTCTGTCTTGATGAGAAAACATTTTACGGTTGTCCAGGTGACTGAAAAACGGACCCCCTCCCCTGCCAGATCCTTTAGCACACATTTGGGGTGTCATTGCTGCAGAATGTGTAGCCAAAGTCATGCTGCTGCAAGGGGAGGTGTGAATACAGCATTAAATAGACAGATCAGTGACTACTGTGCACGACCACCTACGACTTCAGAAATAAAGTGTACGTGCTGCGAGCACAGGCCTTCATTTGGATCTGTGCTCTGTGCAAAACAAGCTTTCAGAAACGATCACAGAATGTGTGAACGCACCACGTACAGTCTCACGATTAAAAATTGCTAAAGCGGACTAGCCGGGAAAAAGGCCGCTTTGTCAAAATTATGCAAATGATGCACTTCAGAAGTCGGCTCGTCCCGCTCCAGAACAGCGGGTCATAACAGTCAAGTGAGGAATAAAACCCTCAGGGGTGTGCTGTTATAAATAATCATCCATGGGGTGCTGGGAGGCAGCCTGACACTAAGTGGAGCTAGTTTTACCACCTCGCCAGGCTGTTCTTTGCCACTTAAAGTTAATAAAACCAAACATCTTCTTACCAACACTCCATAACTAAATGTACTAATAAAACTTCCAGATGATCAGGCTCACTCACCTGCTTGCTCAGTGTCCGAGTCGTTCCGGGCCAGTCCGGGCGCCACGGGAAGAGGTCTGGGAGGACGCGGCTTCGGGGTCGGAGGAGAAATTTTCTTCTTCCCAATGAACTCCACATAGGTACCAGGGAAGTCGCCCTTTTCCTGAGTCATCTCATTATAGCCGGGCAGCCAGCCTATGTCCTCCGGCCTCTCGGCCAGCCCTTCACCGTAGCCGAGTGCTAACAGCGCACCTTTACTCACTATGAGTATGTCCCCGACATGCAGGTCAATGTCCTCCTCTCTCTCCTTCTTATAGTCATATAGTGCTCTGTACTGATATCCTTCTGCGCTCATCTTGTTATCTTAGCAGATAAAAATCCTCAGAATAGCTAGGTTTACGTCTTCACCCTACAATTACTTTTTTCCTTTACAAACCTGTCGTAGCAGCACCAAAAGCTTTATCTGTGGTGCAAATTATTTCTCTGAATCCTACCGATTCAACAGGACACCATGCTGCAGCCTCGCTCAGCAACGCTCCGATCGTTTATGTGAAACTGATTCTCCAGTGATCTAGAGGAGCCTCATGGTGCTTTACACATACTGTTTCCATCAGGTCTGCTCCAGGGCTTTTGGCCAATGCAAAACACCACCTGCAACACACACGAGCACTTTTCTTAATAATGCACATGACGCATAATATTTGATACACATAAGGGTGACAAATTAAAGGAAAATCCAACAAGAACAGCTTTGATGAACGTATTTCGACGACGGTGGTATAGGTGTAGATGCGGCTGTGCAAACCGGGAAGCACGCAGTATAAAATTTACGTATTCGTCCTCAAACCATTTAATTACCAAGCCGTCGTGCGCTGTGCATGAGGGGCGGGGCCGTCCCGGAAGAGACCACACCCAACGGGATGAACAGGATCTCATTATGTAATAAAGGTGATAAACTGCGTATTGATTTGCAGCGATACTTGTGTCTGAGGGGACGAGAGGACACAAACTATGATGGGGAAAAAAATAAAATGCAACAGTGTGGCTGGGGTTTTTTCCTTTAATTTGTCACCAACTGTAAACATAGTGATCATGAACCGTGAGAGGATAACGAGATGTCAGGGTATGATTTCACACTGTATTAATATTAATGTCACAATAAAAAAATAAATGCAAGAGTTTTTGGTTATTTTCCATCATTTATCATGCACATATCATCACTGGTTATTTTTATTGCATCTGATAACGATGAAACCTCTCCGACTAACCACAGAGACTTTTTTTTTGTTCTGAGAGCATGCAAACTTTATCAAGTTCAGAAAAGCTTGTCTATCCATCCATCCATCCATCCAAAGATCAATCTATTTTCCTGTCATTTCCAATCTCTGTCTTCGTCTGCATATCCCATGATGTACACCACCACAATGATTTACTGCATTACTCCTCTTTCCTATCGTCTCCACCTGCATGGCTCTAATCTATTGCAGGGATTTTTTTTTGTAATTATCTTTTTTATTGAGTTTTTACTGGGGTCGGCACAACAAAAGTACAGACACATGCATTTGAATGATAAAACTTACACCAGAAATGATAAGGAAGCATAAACTATAGAACATTAACCAAAATGAAATTAAAACAGAAAAAGACAATAGTGCTAATACCTAAGGAGGCTTAAGTTTAAGTTGGGAATGGATTTTTATATAATCAACACCTTAGGGAGTGCAAACTGTTAGAGTGTGGAGGGTGAGGGTGGGTAAGTAGTGTTCACATGAAGTCAGATCTTACAGGTTTAACATATTCAGTCCATTTCAACCCAATTTTTATAAAATCTCTCTTTGTGAACCCTTAATAAAAGTGATTTTTTTCCCCATTATGTAAATATCTAGTATAACACTGATCCACTCGTCAGCAGTGGGTGATTCGGGTTTCAGCCATTTTCTTGTGATGGCTTTTTTGCCCTCTTGCAGGGATTTTAATGCTTTCAAACAACAAATCCTTCATTAATGTGATTGCAGTCGGCAATCCCACTATTCTTCTTCTTAAGTATTAATATAAATTTTATCATACATACGGGGTACTTTTGTCCGTCTATCAACTGCGGCAATTTTCGAAATATCGACACCGCTCCAACTCTAAAACGTCCGGTACGGTCTAGAATGGTGCGCTCGTACAAGGATAACGGATGCCCGCACTGGTTTATCCTCCACGCTCGTTTTTCTCACCATTTTTTCCCATAGACTCCCAGCCTTTTGCCTTTCAGTTTCTAATTTTCTGTCACCAGTACTTCTGATTGAATAACAGTTTGTATATGGACTATGACCAGTCTGATCAACTGGATTTACTCTTCCAGCTGCTGTCTGGTCACACACACACATACACACTCACTCCTGGGTTTGATCTAAAGTATTAGCACCCCCAAAACACACACACACACACACATATATATCACGGCTCTGCTACAATCACACTCGCATTTTCTTCAGGGGCAGGTGTGGCTCAATGGTTAAAGTGTTGGGTTACTGAATAGAAGGTTGGGGGTTCAAGCCCCAGTACCACCAAGCTTGGGCCCCTGAGCAAGGCCCTTAACCCTCAGCTGCTCAGCTGTATAAATGAGAGAAATGTAAGTCACACTGGATAAGGGTGTCTGCCAAATGCCATCAATGTAAATGTAAATGCACCTCTCTAGTCATTTTAGCACCTTTAATACTATTTTTAAAGCAGAAGTAGAAACTTTTCTAGGATCTAGGACCTGACCTGGGTTCATGCAATGCACAAAAGATGGTGTTTGAAACCTGCACAATGTATAAAGCATTATATAAACTGAACAGAAAACCTTGAAAGAATAATGAATGGAGAAAGGGATGAAGAAAAAAAGAGGAAAGCTTTCTCAAGGTTTCTATAAGCAGGCCCTGCAGACTAAACCACGTCCTACTGGGCTGGTTAGTTAGTTATGCATTAGAGCTGGAAACATATACAGGTTGAGTCTACAGTAAAGCTGACAGAAATGAATAATGGCCATGAAGAAATATAAAGTTGCTCCATTACCCCCTAGTGAGACGCCAAGACCTAGCTTAGTTACACACGCTGCTGCTGCTTCTTCTTCTGCTTCTTCTCCTCGAAACACGACACCATTAACGTGTCTATAGACTTTATGAACGACTTTATTTAGCCTGTGCATGGCGAGAGTTTCGACAGCTTAGCAGCATTACACACAAGTATTAATAACTCTCCGAAAGTGTCGCATAGTTAGCATAGCCCTCCACAACGGCGCTAACTCGAGCTTCTCCAGAGCAACGGAACAAGCTGTTCCCGGACCCCTCCAGCAAACTTGGCTAGTTATTTCAGTGTAAACGGTACAACTCCGCCGACCCGCACACACCGCACACACCGCCCCACACAGACCACACAGACCACAATACCCCCCAGGAGTCGGTAACTTACTTTTTACGAACTTGTCCGGAGTCCCGTCGAGGCTGGGCCAAGACAAATCCTGACCAAAAAAAGTGCCGCTAACGTTAGCTAGCCGTGTTAGCTCGACGGGATTAGCGCTCTCAAAACGTAACCCGAGCTCGGAATTACCAGCGGAAAATCCACTCGGGACGCTTTTTGTCGAAATAGGGGAACCAGTCGGTAAATCCTGCTCCAAAAATCTCCTTTTACCCCAGTTTCTCTCACTCCGGGACGTGCACTCTGTAATCACGACGACTCCGCCCGAGTGGCTTTAGCACGAAAGCGGACAGATTCCCAGGCACGTCGAAACTCAGGCACGTCAATCAAATGACGACATGAACGAAGCCCCGCCCCCAACGCGATACTCTCCACCCCTTTCTTGGCTTTGCACGCAACATGGCTCATGGAGCGACCCGAACTGCGCATGCGCGGGCAGCGATAGCGCCGCTTGGTCTTTCTTGTGCATGATCTAACGTGTGTGTGTGTGTGTGAGCTTTTTTGATGATGTGAACAAACCATTGTTTAGAAATCTAATCAAACCCTGCATTGTTCTGGAGTGATTAAATGTGCACACAGTCCTCCATAAGTCCTCCATAATGGAATTTCAATTGATCCAACTTTCTGTACCCGGTGGCGCAGTGGATAGCGCTGTCGCCTCACAGCAAGAAGGACCCAGGTTCGATCCCCATGTGAGGCGACCTGTGTGGAGTTTGCATGTTCTCCCCGTGTTCGTGTGGGTTTCCTCCGGGTACTCCGGTTTCCTCCCACAGTCCAAAGACATGCAGATTGGTGATGGGAAAATTGGCCCTTAGTGTGCGAATGTGTGTGTGTGTGTGTGTGTGTATGAGCCCTACGATGGATTAGCGCCCTGTCTAGGGTTGGTTCCTGACCTTGCCCTTGCCCTTGCGCTCAGAGTTGCCAGCTGGGCACCGGCTCCTCCGTGACCCCGTAACTGGGAATGAGCGGTACAGATAATGACTGACTGACTGACAACTTTCTGCAAAGGTTCTGTCCAGATAACCATGTTAGTCTGAATGCAGTTTTTTTGTTTTTTTTTTATCAACATCCTTTAAATGGCACAACAAAGCTCAGCCAAGATGATCTATTGCTCTTATCAGATTGATCGACTAGATTCGATATGCAGATTGATAAGTCTTTATGAGTGGCAGCTCTTACTTCTTACTACAACAGCTGTCGGAGACACACTCCTTCCAGATATGCGTGAAATTTGTTGTCAAAGTGTATGTGAATGGTTAAGTTGTTCAAAATGTGAGGGAAGTCGGAGATTACTGTCAAGTCAGCTGAAAAGCGTACAGGAAGAAACCTGCCCTCTGTTAAAAAAATCTGTTCTGTGAAGAATCTTATCTGCCACCACATATCTGACCTCCTTCCCTCCAGCAGGCAAAAACCACCAGACCTGCTTCAGAAAAGCTTCGTCGTACAAGCAGTCAGACTTACGAACAGTCGGCAGTGTCAGAACTTAACCGTCACTAAGTTTTCAGGGCTTTATGCTTTGACAAGCTTTATTTTTTGTCATAATAACAGAAAGAGAGACAAAAAGAGACAGAGGCTAGTCTAACATGTCTTGTGGACATTCCAATAAATGTAGCTATAAATGGTTGAAATCTATGATGTGTCTTTCACTAATGGGTTTAAACGTATAAGAGGTATAACAGACAACTTCAGGACATGCTGGTATAGGAAAATAAACACTTTGGGGTCATTCTGGATCCCGTTATATCACACCACCCCGTCACAGATTATTTCATTTCATTATCATAACCACTTATTTCAGGACACGCATACACACTCATGCACTCGGGCCACTTTAGAGACACCAATGAACCTAACGTGCATGTCTTTGGACTGTGGGAGGAAACCAGAGTACCCGGAGTAAACCCACGCGGACACGGGGAGGACATGCAGACTCCACACAGAAAGGACCCAGATCGCCCCGGGGATCCCCACCCGGGGATTGAACCCGGGACCTTCTTGCTGTGAGATGATGGTGCTACCCCACTGAGACACCATGTCACCCCCTGTCACAGATTATTTTCCTATGTAATCATGTTGTAGTTTCAAAGCTTTCATTTCTTTTTATGAATATTTTGAATTGGTTTTTAAATTGTGAAGTGAATGAAAAGCATTTAGCAGTTTATTACCTGTGTTTCTAAATGTTCTCTATTAGGATTAGTTAATGAAATGACATGATTGCTCAACATATTAGAAGTAGTAGTGTAAAAGTTTTAAAATGCCTTATTATTAGCATTACTGAAATGGTCTTGCATCCCAACCAGGCTGTATTCCCGGCTCGCACCCAGTATTCCGGATCCACCACAACCATGAGAAGGATATAGCACTTACTGAAGATGAAGAAAATAAAAGAATTGCGTTGTATTAATGCCCCCAAAACCTTCCCTATCAATATTCGCTATACCGTACCAGTCAAAGGTTTGGACACGTCTTCTCATTCAGTGTTTTTCTTTTTTCATAGTCATCCAGACTATGAAGGAACACATAAGGAATCATGTAGTAAACTTAAAAGTGTTAAACAAACCAAAATATGGTTCAGAT
>JAOVYV010000029.1:3855864-3866374 GCA_025674545.1 Hassar affinis
GATCCAGTGGTGCAAAATGCAAATTCTTCCAATTTTTTAGCTGGTCTTAAGATTTTGATCAGGAGTGTATATTGCCAAGAAGCATTACATGTTACAACAAAGAAATAATCTACCAAACACAAATTTCCATACATTTTGTGCTATGTTTATATGGTAAGCGGAACTGAGAAAATGGACAATGAGTGTAGAGGAAAGGAGGTGGTCATAATGTTATGCCTGATCAGTGTACATCAAAATAATTCACAAACTAGGTTTACAAATATGTATTAATTTGATAATTACCTCATGAATGTAATATATAATATCATTTTTATATAGTTGTGAATAATTATATTAATACATACTGAAATGTAAAAAAACGTCCACATTGTTAGCTGCTTCCACTACATTGTACCTGTGGAAATAGGCCTGTAAACTGCTGACTGTGTTGATACACAATTAATTTGTCCATTACATTTTTGATTCAGTGATTATTTATCTTTTTTAAAATACATTAAAGACAAACAATATTTATTAAAATATTTATTTGCAGTCAGGATTCATTAAATAACAGTTCACTAATTACAGTACATTCCTGACATTTATCACATAATCTGAATATTATGATTCCTCAGTCTAACAGGAGGTGGTGAGATTATGTACATTGTTTACTGTTTATCACATTTTAATCGCTTCAAGTTTACTTTCATGTTTCACAAGATTACAACATCGTAAAAAGTTAACGACTAGCGTTAACTTGTTGCTTACCCTCACTGTCCACTTTATTAGGAACATCTTTGCACTAGTCTTTACATATGCTTGACTGAAGTCTCTGCTACAAGAAAAAGTCCATCAGAGTGAAGAGAATCAAAGGAAACAGAAGGTTAATGTCATGCCTGTTTATTTTCAGAATTATACAATTTTTAGAAGTATAAATATTTGTATAGAATACAACATCTATGACATCCATAGAGCTTCCACTGCATGAAATACAAAACTCAAAACCACGCTTTTTATTGCACAGATTCTAAAGACAGATGATGATGAAGAAGAAGAAGAAGACGATGAAGCAGGGCCGTTTATACAAACACTAGCGTCACTGGTGACAGAAAAGAAAATTTCGGAAAATATGCCAGACGCTTAAGACCCGACAGATTCACGATGGATAGATTGACTATACCATAGACTGACAATCTTAAACTGCACAACCTGCTGGAGAAGGACGCCATGCAAACACTACAATCGCAATGTCCTCTGACGTGGAACACAGATTTGGCAAATTAATAACACAATATTCAAAATATACATCCAGGAATTCACTGTAAACAAAGAAATGTGCTTAGTTAAGGATTTTACATCAGTCATCAGATTAAAAAGGCATGGGAACAAGAAAGACAGTCCATCGAATAAACATTTATAGTTTGACCATATTTATGCCCTGTTAAACATTCACATTCCTTTAATGCTCTTGTCCTTCATTATTAATCATCTTTTAGTCCAAATACAAAGTAACATTAACAATAAGGTGCTTTTTGTCTCCTCGCACTACAAACACTACATTTGCAAAGCTTCACGAGGATTTCTGATTTTGCTAATACTGCTTAAAATCTCTCCAATTCATCAGTTTTTCTCAACATTCATCACTTTTTCATTAGAATTTCGTGACTTGTTTGACTCATTCACATTCGGCTCCTAAGCGTTTGTAAGGTCTTTGCGATCTACAGATAACTAGAATATCACTTTAATATAATAGATTAGACTATTTACGGCAAAGTCACTAAAATATCTTTTCAGTTAGGTTTATATGACATAAAGGACTGATTACTTATTGAGTCATTTCCGAGCACAGATCACACACAAAAATGGACAAATAGCATCTTATTCTAATGTTATGTGTCATTCCAGAATGTGAAAGTGCTACTAAATGACTTGGATGACTCGGAGACGATACACACATTACAGTCATATATTAAACGAACGAATTTGACAGCATATTTCAGACATGGATTTAAAGGTACAGCTAATGGACAGTGTAAAAACACTAGATTATTAATACACGTTCCACTTTTATAAGTATTATACATTGTACTTGACTGATTGAGCATCTGATGGGCAATAAACGAGACAGGACACAGGAACACTAGATGAACGTCATGACTGTCCACCCTGATGATCAGAAACATGGTCACAGTTTAAACCCTTGAGATCTGGTTTCTATTTGTAGATGGCCAAACAGAAATAATAGCCCTAAATACGTGAAAAATGTGTGGAAAAGGGGAAAATAGTCATAATTATCATAGACATTCACTTCTGTTTTTTTAAAAAATAGAGCTTTTTCACTATTTAGCATTCCTTTGTTCCATCTTTTAGTTAATCAGCAACAATCAGAGGCCATTGCCTAAAACACATTTGCGTATGAGTGCGATTACTGCTTTTAGTGCCTGTGTAATTTCAAGTATAGATCACATAAGAGGCCAAGACTTTGCCTTTTTTCTATTTTTCGACTAGCTTATTTCAGACGCCATCGCGAAATCTTTGATGAGCAACAAACATTACAGTATACAAACATTTATGACATAGCAAAATATATACATATAAAACACACAACACTTATATAATCAGAATCATAGTCCTGATTCGACGGATCAGCATTTGTACAATTAACGTTGCTGTATGTACAGTACATTGCATAAAAATGAATATTTAGTAAATGCATGTGAAAGGAATGTGGATTTTGACACAACCTGCTAAGAACAGCAAGCTGGACTGCCCAAAAATACTCTAAGGCCCCTTCCACTAGATATGAAACCAGAACCCTAAGATGATTCCATTATAAAATAGTTCTAGGTGAGAAGCACGGGATAAGCGTGCATTCCCTCGGCCCAAAACAAACTTTGCCTTTAAGTAGGTCAAAGCAAATGCGAACGAGTATAACAATGAGACAAAAACGACAGTGGTGGTATTTTTTTTTCCTACATGAACAGTGTGTGCTGAAAGATCAGCAGCATTGCTACAAATACTTTCTATGTGGCTTTGTGAGTGTGAACAAAACCACTGCAGTTCAACTAGCCTTTATATGGATTGAGAAATCCTTATTTTTTTGTATGTCTCGAAATGCAGAGCGATTCCAACGACTCCTAAACAACGCAGAGTTCTTGTTTGGTACAATCTAAATTGGCACAGTTCATTTACGACTCAAAAGGCATCAAATCCCTCAAACAGATTGCACGCATCTTTTCTATACTCCACGTAACCTCTTTTCTCATGATGCAAAATGACAATCAGCAGCAAATCAGGTACATTCAACCCTAGAACTTTTCAGAAACATACTACAGACTAGCATACACACTAGCACTCATTGCTCTCACCATCCATGAAACACTGAAGTAACAGCTTCATCGGTCCTCAGAATGGAAGGTGCTATAATACAATGCATGAAACCTTTAAAAAAAAAAACAAAAAAAAAAAACAATTCCTTGCAGTGTTTCTTAGAAAAGATGATTTGGATTTGGCAACCGTCGATTTCCCCACTGTCACTTCTTATTATTCGAACCACGAGGCAGATCTTTGGACTGCTTAGCGCGAGGTGAATCTTTTTCCGGTGCTGCGCCATCCTTCGGCAATGTTAGTGGTTTCTGTGAGTCTTTACAGTTTACTTTCTGCAAGGATTCTGTTGACTTTAAGGTCTCCACTATGGCTCCAGTACCCTTACTTGTAGGAGATCCGCCCGGTGTGTGAACCTTAACAGTAGGTACAGGTGTAGAACCAACTTGAGGACCTGTCTGGGGCAAGGTCTCTCTGTGTGGTTGAGTTTTTGATGTAGAAAGAGAGGACTCTCTATGCTCCTTTGGTTTTAGATCAGCGTTGTCTTTAGTGATCTGCACTGCTGTTTTGCTGTTTGCTGTTTCTTGCGTTCCTCTTTGCTCAGTTACTTTCCCACTCTGGTGTGTAACAGGAGCAGATTCCAACTTGGCTTTGTTTTTGGAGCTGGACAACATTAGTTTTCCAGAAAAACTAGTAGCTGATGGTTGTGATTGTTTTTTTGTGGCAGCAACAGGAACAATCTCCTTCTTGCAAACATCAAGTATCGGCTTGGTGACCTTCTGACTGGCTACATCTGCAGTACTCTTGACTTTCAGCTTCTCTTCAGGCATGTTTGCTGACTGGATTTGCACAGTATTGCTAGTTTTTTCACTGCCTTTGGCACCAGAATCCTGATTTGATTTGTTGCTGGGGATCTGAGTAGTCGCTTGGACAGACTTCATGCTGTCATTCTTGACTTCTGCAGTATTCTTGTTTGGTATAGTGCATTTTGTATCTTCTTTTGAACCTGTTTTACTTTGTGGCATTGTATCTTTAGATGATACAGTTTTAGACTCATCACTTGACCCTTCTGGAACCACCAAAGTCTTATGATCCTTGACCTTGATTTGAGTTTTGACTCCACATGACTCCTGACATGGAGAACTGTATCTTTTTCCATCTCCCAGCCCAGTGTTCTGTGTTTTTTTGACAAATCCATCTTCTTTGGAGAGAGGATCTGTACTTTTCTGGATCTGTCTGTTTCCTGAGACAGAACTGGTTAGTGTTTTTGATATTATTTGCTGAGACTGTTTAACTGCAGGGCTGTCTGATTTTACTTCAACGGATGGCTGTGGACTTTTGTGTACATGCTGTGGCGAATGGACAACCACAGCAGAAGTGGTCTTAACTGGAGCACCTTTGGGAGATGCATTGAGTGTGTCCTGTTTGTTTAGTTCTGGAGGCAACTTGATTTCTGTTGCTGGAGAAGCTGCAGTAGAAGAAGAAGAAGGCGTGGTTGACACCGAGGTTAAAGGTGAATTCTGTGGAACAGACACTTTTTCTTTTTGTAAACCCTGTGCGTGAACCTGTGTTGATTTCACATTTAACACTGGTGTGCTACTTGCTGTGGTCTGTTCATGTATCTTCTCTGAAATCTTATGAACATTTAGAGCTGTGCCTTCTGATTTCTGCTTATCACACACCCCATTCCCACTTTTGGAATCTAAACCTGACTTCTGTGCATTAAAAGTTTTGTCTGGTTTTGGAGGCAAAATCTGTGCCAAAGCCGTTGTTGAGCTCCGAGCTCCTATGGCATCGCCTCTGACAGTAGACTGATGAACCTCCTGTGGAGCCACAGTTAAGCCCTGTGTATTCGGTGCTCTGTCTTTCTCCATGGTTATTTGGCTGTTATTTGCAACAACCTGCTCTGAGTTTTGTGGACTGACAACGATCTCTCTCACATGTTTATCTTTATCAACACTACAGGGCTCTGAGGATACAGATGGATTTTGCTTGATGACCTGGTCACGGGTCACTGGAGTCTTTGTTTCCTCAGTGCTGTTTTGCAGAGTAGGATTTTCCTCTTGATTTTCCATCTCATCATCTTGGTCTTCATTGCTGACCTCCCTTATTGAGGGCGTTTTCCCACAAGCAAAATGAGTGCTGTGTCGAGCAGGCCTCATCTCCTGTACCGTTTTCAACTTAGTCTCTGATTTTCCACCTGTTGGCAAATCTGTTGGCTCTATTTTACTGGATATGGCCTGTAGCTTGATTCCTTCACGCTGCTTATTTTTATCATGAGTGACTTCATGGATAAGCAAACCAATCAAGTCTCTATTGGATGTGGCTTCTTCTTTTCCTGCATTTTTGTTGCTCAGAGCACCAAGACTTTCTATCTCTGTGGATGAATGTGTCTGTTTATGTGTGGAGATCTGGGGCTGCTTTTCACTCTGGTTTTGCAGAGCTCCAGCTAGAACACCACTATCAGCTTGGCTGCTGGCTATCTTTGACAGACACGTATCAGTTTTGGAGATCCTGGGCCCAGAGAGCAGTCCTATGTCTAGCGTGCCCTTTAGTGGTTTCAGGGAAGACACGAGTCGTGCTTCTAATTTGTACTCAGATGAAGTCTTTCTGATGGAACCCTCAGTGGATGAGATAATCTGAAGCTTCTCCACGGCACTCTCTCCTCGTCCACTGAATAGCTTGGGACTTAAGGAATCTGTGTTGATTCCAGAAGTAGAGATTCCAGCAGAATCCAGCTGGAGACTTTTGGACCTAGTGGTATTAAAGTGAAGGCTTTCATGAATGCCAGGGGTGATTCGACACATACAGTCCTCACGCTCCTCAAAGGACTGCCTTTTTCGAGCAAATTCCATATTAGGAGCTTTGAAATCGAGCCTGTCTGGTTTACTACCCTCTTTAATCTGCCAGGACAGCTGTCGTTCTGCCTGAGTTGGGGCTGATCTTATACTCTCATTTAAGATTGAGGCAGAGTCTCCAGTGCTGCTTATGGAGTCTGTAATGCTTTCACATGCTCTTGTGTTTAATTTTTTATAAAGAACATCTTTTACTGTAGCACCAGCAGCTTTGTTATCAACAGAGCAACACCCAGCGGTGCTTTGGGTAGATTCAGCCTCCTGAATAGCATCTTGCTTTTGCAGAGATTCTCGCCTCTCAGGCCAGTCCTGTCTTTTTGCTACCACTTTGGCCTTCAATTTCTCTTTATCAAGATCCTCCACCATTTCCTGGCGACCAACCTTACGAGTCACCGGCCGTTTCAGGCAGCCCTGCTCAACAGGTCTTACTCGGGTAATGGTGGGAAGTTCACAAGAGCTCTCCTCCACACACTGAAGTGTGTGCTCACCTCCGGATGCAACTCCAGCCTGAACTTCCTCTTGAGTCACCTCCAGACTGTGTTTCCGGGAGCAAAGGTGCTTTTTGTCCCCGGTGTAGGATGGTGAGAGCTTTTCTTCTGACTGAACCCTTTTAAGGAGTGGGGACCGAGGGGGTTCAGCACTTTTAGGGCGTACCATGTGCCTGACGATTGTAGGGGGAGAGTGCATCTTGGCTGAGAAGGTCTGAGTAGTTTTGGAGCTTCCCACTGAGTGTGTGAGCAAGGGGGAAGGAGATCGCTGAGGAGAGGTGGGCTGAGGAGTTGGGGAAGGTGTTCGAGCCAGCGGGGAGAGTGGGATGCTCCCAGCTGATTTCCGGCGGCTCTGACGAAGCCGCTGCCCAGGCAACTTAGGGCCCAAACCGTGCAAAGTGTTAGGACGTACATGGCCAGAGCCAGCAGGGGAATTTGGTGCACTGGAGCTGGGGGAACTACTCTGAGAGGACGTGCCACCTGGGAATACAATGAAAAATAACACAACATAATAAATAACTTGTCTCGTTGTTGAAACAAACCAACTTGGCAACATGTACACCCTTAAAAGCTACGGCCCTGACCTGATTGATTGAAGTCTGGTGTGGGCCGGAAGGAGGTAGTGGGGGAATGTGGAGACAGGCTGTGTGTGGGGGATCCTGGCAGACTCTCCCCTGAGGACAGTGATCGGTTTAAGGAGGTAAAGCTGCGGCTGGTGTGGAGCAGAGGAGAGGGCTGCATGGCGAAGCGCCTGAACACTGATCGTCGTCTGGGAAGGCAAAGGATTTAAATTGTTGTTGATCGATGTTAAGAGTAAACGTAATGTAAATAAAGTTAGTGATGAAATAAGCAACAACCCCATGGATAAATGAAACAAAATGATTACATTGGAATTTATAATATAGCATTACATTTATGAATTTTCAGTTTGCAAAAGAAGAAGTTCTACCTTTCTTGCGTCTTCTCCTTCTTGGGCTTCTTGGTTCTCCTTATCATTTTGCTTCGATAACTATTCCTTCTAGCTGGACCCGTTTTGATTGAAGTATTCTCAAAAGGAGTAGTGGATATGGCAACTTTGCTTCCACTCTAAAAACAAAGACATAGTTTTACTTTACTGCTTTTAAATTAGAATCTATCTATAGAGCTATACATATTCTAGAGCCATAGCCAACACTAGAGGCGTTTTTTAAAATAAACTTCCCATGCAGCATCTCCAGTTGTCAAATATGGACACAGTGACATCCTGAAGTAGTGGCAGAAGAAAAGCAACTATGTGGATGAATAATTCTTGATGTGTTCATTCAGCATTTTGGTATTTTAAATATCAAGTGGCTCACATTTCTGCAGCATGGACCTCACTAAATTTTTTTTTATTTCACACCTGCTTGCTCCTGCAGAGAATGAAACCTGCCTGGGCTTACTTTGTTTGTATCCTTTTGTAATAATTATTAATGGTCAGTGCAGCTGGGCCTGAATAGTTTTGAAGCTTGAGCCTGAGGAGGGGCAAGGGGGAAGGTGACCTATGTGAAGTTTATAAGAATAAATATAAAAGAACATGCAAGTAGCTGGTGACACCATCTATGTTGTGGGAGTGGGGGTGTGGCTGAGCTTTAGCTGCAGATGGACAGGAGGAGGGTTGAACCAGCAGCAGCAGGACAGAGCTATCAGTGGTCTTAACACACTTAACACACACATATACACACACGCACACACTGTTAATGTCCAGTGGTCCTAGGAACTCAGTCATAATGGACATCACTAGGGTGAGGTTAGGATTGAACTACAATTACTCTTAAATGTGACACTGTATTGAAGACAGCCTTCTCACCTTCAGCAACAGTTCGACCACCTCAGTGTGGACCAGTCCGTGTACTGTTTCCCCATTGACATGAGTGATCAAATCTCCAGCTTTGAGCCCAGCCTTTTGAGCAGGTCCATTTTCTTCCACATTCTGGGAAATAACATTACAGTTAATAAGGACATGTACATAAGACAATAAGGACATGTACATAAGGACAATATGGTCAATAAATATAGTATAAATAATGACGTAATTAAGGACAATGTAAATAAGACAATAAGGACATGTACATAAGGAGAATGTAAATAAGGACAACGTGGTCAATAGGTATAGTACAGTTAAGTAAGTCTAACTGCTCTGATTAGATTACACTAGCTTAACAAGCCCTTACCCAGACCATGTGATACACAGTATAGACATCACTGTCGCAAGCATAGACTCGAATAGCTCGGAGTGTGAAGCCAAACTTCTTCCCTGAACTGTGAATGATGATTGGCTGGCGTGAGCTGGCAGCAGAGAGGGAGGAGTCTCGGCTGGGGGAGGAGTCCCTGGAGGAGGGGTTTGATGACAGTGAGTGTGAAGACATGGGACTAGCCAGTGGGGATGCACCAAAAACATCTGCAGGAAGAATAAAAGTGCATTGTTGAATGTACAGTTAACACTATAGTCCTCTGTGTGCACCTTCAGATATAATCATTATTCAGATGAGTGAGGAAAAAGTGTTTAACTAATGGTTGTACCACATTCTTGTTCTGCAAGTAAATACACACTGAGCTCTATATACTCATCTAGCCAAGCGCTATTCCACAAAATGAAGGATTCACAGCTGGAGATAATTTCAAACATCCATAAACACTGACCTGCAGGGATCATGAGAGACAGGGCGCTGGTGGATGATGATTTAGGTATGCTGGGCTCTGGTTTAGGGGATGTCAAATGGCTGATCGTGCCAGTGGATGGCTTGCTGGCAGTCTCTGGACTCTCTGCTCCCTCCGGCCGTGATATCAGCTGGTCCAGGTGTTCAGAGAAACTCCCTGTTCCAACACAGAAAAGAAAAAAAAACTTTACAAACTGTTACAGCATTGTTTTTGTTTAATGACAGGAAAAACATTGTATGAAAGTCACTATATAGATACTCTGGTTTTTGTGTAAGTTTATAAAAAAGGTTGAGCATACAAGTTACACAGAAGTGCTTATGTCACATTCTGAAAGAGAGAGGCTTTTTAAACTGATACAAATTGCAATCCATTTTCACTATTAATATCTTATATATAACCTAATATACTGTATTTGAATATGTTTTGTGATAATGCATCTGCCTTGAGCATGAAACATTAGAAAATAAATCTCTTTGGGTACGAGGGAGGTACCTGACAGGGTGGCATTGCTGACTGGGCTGGAGGGCGTGGTAGCGTCAGGCTCATCCTGAGGAAGCTCTCCGACAGAGAACGCCACTTTACCAGCTTTGCCGAGGGACAGGGAACTCTCGCAGCTCTCTGCCTCTGCTGAAATAGCAAACTTAGGCAGGAGACCTGAGTGTCGGCCTGTGCTGGTGCTCTCCATGTCAGACGAGTGGGACAGGGACGGTCTGAGAAACAAAAACATGACTGGTTATCATATGACTGTAATCACCAGGGCAGCACAAAGAAATATATATGCAGATATTGGAAAATAATCAAGTTCGTGCCATATCACACCACATGATTGTTGAGTTTCCTATAATTCCTACTATTATACATTTTCACTTTCTGATATGTATGTATTTACTTAAGCACTTTGTTATTATTTACTATATCATTAACTATTACCTGGGGGAAACTGAATAATTATTGAATCCTAACATTAAGTACAGTTGCCCAAACCTGATTATCACATTATGAAATTCAATTTGCAAAGTATGGAGCAGAAATGATTTGTTATTTACACATACATAACTATCAAATGCTGGGTCCCTACCATACTTAAGCGATATCACTCAATAGGTAGTGCACATATATACAGGGGTTAGACAATGAAACTGAAACACCTGTCATTTTAGACCACAATAATTTATTAGTATGGTG
>JAOVYV010000029.1:4282113-4297217 GCA_025674545.1 Hassar affinis
AGGCTGGTCCAATTTAGCCATGAAACCTCCCACACTAAAATGACAGGTGTTTCAGTTTCATTGTCTAACCTCTGTATATAAGACATTTTTCTGAGGTAATATTTTTTTTTACCAACAAAGGCATCTCTGCATTCCTCTACTACTATTTGTTTGCATCAAGATTGTAATTAAAATACTCAAAATAAAATCTTTGAGTCTTGGATAGTGCAAGAATGAGAAGATATATAAATTACAGAATTATTCTGGTCGATTTTAATCTTAATGGAACAGGAAGTAAAACATATCTGGTTCTTATATGTTCAATAATAACTATAACTTTCCGTGAATTAAACCCAATTCTATAGTGCTTTTAACAACACACCTTGTCATGAAGCAGTTTTACAGAATACCAAATGCAGATTAAGATTTCTAAAGAGGTGACAGTGTCAAGCAAGGAATCTTAAGAGACTCAAAAGGGTTTCACTCCTGGGTGACACAGAACAGTGTGAATAGAAAGCATTACTCTACAAATGTCTACTCTAAAACAATCACACAGTTTGAGCTGATGGATTACAGATGATAATATTATTAAGCTGATGGATTAGAGTCTTTATGATTACAGCAGCCGGTATATTCTTAGGTATAAATCTATTTAAAAAAATTATCTTTTCGTAGCAAAGCGTTGAAACATTCTTCAGAAACGGCGTGGCTTGAATAAGGAAGACATTTCATTCAGAATAATCAAACCCCAGTCCGAGAAATGTGGAAAAGTAGGCATGCAGCATAAAGTAAAGAATGTAAAGAAGGAAAGAATGTTGACGTTTGCTGAGTATAGCTGTAAAAGGTCACCAGGGTCAAAGTTAATGGTAGTAAGTTGTGACTTTCCTGGAAAGGTCCTCGAAAAAAAGGCTGGAGCGAACGACAGAAACTAGTCAGTTTGTCCCAGTTTTAGTTTAAAGATAGGAATCTCGTGCTTTTGACCTTATGAGGACATCAGGCTGGTCTCCACAAGGGCAAAGGGTTTTTTTTACTGTAGCTTTTATTTAAAAGTGCCAAGAAGTTTCCTTTTATTTACTGAGGTTATGTTTAGGGTGACGTTTTTGGAGTAGCGTTAATTAGCTGCATTAATTATTAAGTCAATGGAACATCCAAACAAGGGTGGTGAGACAGACCAGTGTGTGTGTGTGTGTGTGTGTGTGTGTGTGTGTGCGTGTGTGTGTGGTCCAAGGGATGGCATGTGACTGAAACCGTATGAGAGCTGCATGACACAGAGGTCTCCTTTACTTTGTGTACAGGTCATCAGTAATTTTCCAAATGTCCTTAGAGAATAAATTATGGCTTAAGGGCGCTGTGGGTGCAGGTCTACAGCAGAAATTCACCTACACCAAGAACTAATGATGAAGGGTTTCTTAAAATGTATGCAGAAAGAGGAAAGCACAGGGTTTTCGAGTGGCTTACCGAGTATGCTGGAGTTGGTGAATCTCCACGCGTCGCTGTAAGACGTGTACGGCGAGTGTGTGTAAGCCTGGCCGGAATACTCAGCACCTGCAAGAGAGGCACGCTTTATTAAAACACACGTGCATGCAGAGTTTGTATAAACAGCTGCTCCAGCGTTAGACCGGCTGTAACAGGTTATATAATACAGATATAATATAATATAGATAACTGAAACGTTCGTATCGCCGCTGTTTCAAGAATAAAAGGATCTTCATTATGTCATTTTACAATTTAATTTTAAGGTCTGTTCCTTTAAAAAGAGTTGATTGGATCATTTCTGTTGGTCCATTGATCATGAAATATTCACATGACATTAAGGGAAGCTGCTTTGCTCAAATAATGAAAAAAAAAGAAAATTATAAAAAAAAATTAAAAAAAAGGAAGTAAGTGGGGCTTTTTGGACAGAAATGATACACATTATGGCGAATTAAACACCAATAAGTTCAATGGTCCGACATTTTACTGATTCCCGTTTAACGGACTGATTTAAGTGACCTGAACTTCAGAGGTTTTGATTCACACCATCCAAGCTCCCAGATTTGATCTAAATAATAAAGAACATTTTCAGCATGCCTTTTAAAATGTCTTGCCTTGCTTGCCTAATTGGAATTTAGCAACACATTTCAACATGTGAACAAATTGTGCAAATAGTTCTATAATATTCTATCATTATACTTCTGCATTTTGAATTCTATGAATCTTAACACTTCCTGTAATGCTTTATCCAGGAATATTTTGTAAGTAACAGTATGACAGTATGTATAGCATCATAAAACAAGCTGTATGTATGCTGGAACCTTGCAGGAACGTTATTTTAGGAACTTTCACAGACCTAATAAAGTTCTCTGTAATTTATGCATGAAATGCTGAAATACGTTGAGAATCGTCGCCGGTTGAATTTGCACAGACATAACATTTGCAGCATGATGATTGTAAATGTGACATTTCTAAACATTTCTAAACATTTCTAGACATTTCTGCAGCATTTTGCGTTCTATGAATATTAACAGTAAGGTTCTCATAATGTTCCTGTAATTTTTTTTGTTAAAAAGCATAAAATAACAGCAAGAATAACACGAAACTGCTGTTTAAGCTGTAATGCAGTAATTTTACATTTGGGAGTATAAGAACATTGATAAAATGTTTTTTAGAACAATATTCTCTGTTTTTGTTTTTTTGTTTTTTTTGATGAAATGCCTACATAAATAGTAAGTTGCCTTAAATTGAATTTGCATGGACAAATATTTTAGGCTGCAAACATCTTAATCTGGTGTCACAATTTTTTTTGCTTTTCTATAACTGAAATATATTTGAGACAAATCACATTGTTCACACTGTGGATAATACAGCGTGTGAGAAATGAGCATTACCACGATTATATTAGCGATACTGTATGATTTCTTGTGAAAATCTACGTTTTAATCAAAAGCGGCTTAACAACAGCACATACACACTGTTGTTGGTTAAATCATCTCTGAAGCTAAGGCTGTAAGACTATAAAATGTGAATTATTTTGAAGAATATGATCAGATTTGGGATGTCATAACTACAAACATGAAGAATGAATTTTAATTTAAGTGATAAACCCAGCAACACAGTAACACAGACTCTGGTTTAAATTCACAGCTGGGCCGGGCGGCACTTTAAGTGAAGTGCAGCGCGGTGAAAAAGACAGCTCAGATTTATTTGTGCTTGTAAATCGATTTGCCTGATTTATTAAATATTGTCGTTTAATTTGAAAGGATCATCTACTACATAGCTGCTTTTGCACCCTCTCGGCTGTGAGGTTCCTCTGGCACTTATGGATGCCTGTTTGTCCTTCTTCCGCCTTAGCACATCATTCACTCGACGGTTAAGAGCGCCGTGTAAACCATTAATCCCGCAACCAGGTGGAGGGCTGGGAGGGTAAAAATCCCTCCGCTCACTGGTGCGTACACCTAGCCTCCTCCAGCGTCCTTTCTCAAGTGTCACCCCCACAGCCAGCCACCCCCACTCCCCCACCCCAAGCCTCCAGCTTCCGCTTTATCACCACCACCACCACCCTGCCCTCTTGGCTTCCCTCATTCTCCCTCCTTTTCCTTCTTTAGCCCTTCACGCTATTGCTGTTGCTTTTTCTTCTCTCTTTTCTTTAAACATTCCAATATCTAATTGGTAATTATGTCAGCTGGATTGATTCCCCGTGTGCTTAGCCTCCCTAACTCCTCCCCCCCTCCATCACCGAGGCTCGGGGAGTAATTGTGTATGAACGCCTCATCTCAGCAAGCCCACCAGAAAAATAATAAATCAGACCCTCTCATTTCGCGCTTCGGAGAACAGACTTCAAATAAAAAAAAAAAACAGAGTGGTTCGCTGCACCACACCACACCACACCACACCATGCCATACCACACCAGTCCCTTTCTGTCATTTCATTAGCTTCCATAAACAGTGTATGTATGTGTATATGTGTACAGATCCTGGATATTTTGTAGCCCTTTTCCTAAGAATAAGACCTTCATTGATGCCACCCATTGTTATTTCACTTTTCCCTTTGTGTGGCCTCATAGTTCCCATGGCAATGTGTGGGCTGGGTGGCGTCGAGGGGGGTGGAGGTTACGGGCATCAGGGTCTGCCCTCTGGCGCGACGCAGTTCACCAAAGCGAGCAGGGTACTCATTAACCCACCTCTCCTTCCTGTTAAGCATTCTCTTCCCGACTCTATGTCCCTTGCTTTTCTTAATCTTTCTCTTTCTTTTACTTTCTTTCCCTCCGGACTTCATCTAATCTCACAATTTCCTCTAATCATGTTCTATTTTTATAACGAGGCATCTATGAAGTTTAACATTCGCCTCAGAATGCAGATCCAGAACAATGATTAAATATAATAATATAAAGAGAGGACAGGTACCTGCTACCATTCCCGTGATAGCCGAGGACGAGTAACCTGTCTGTCCGGCTGAGGGGATGTGTGGAGGATATCCAGGGAGGGTGGAGCTCACCATGTCTCGCCCTGTGTGTTAAAAGAAAATGCTTGTATTAGTGTTTTACGCTGTGTGAGGTTGTTTTAACCTCATGAAGATGGATTACATTTCAAAAAAATGTTGCTGATGGAGCTAGTCATAAATTAGTGGCAAGTAAGGCAAAAAACAATGTGAGGCTATCTGCCAATGCACAAGACAAAAAGACATGAATATCCAGTTATAGTTTATGGCACATTGGACTATTTGCTGTTAAGAAATATTTTACTTTTGGAGCACAACACACAACAGGAGTCATACATAATGCACAGAATGGACGCTCAGACTGATTTCTTTATAGCCCAGACTGTAGAGTCAGTGCTCTCTAGATTTGACCTCCATTTGGGCTGAAAGTTGGGATATAACACCTCAGGAACAGTGATAAGATGCAGATGAAATACAGAACTGGATGTCATGAAAATTGATTATTTATTGATTAAAATTGATTATTTAATCTAATCACTGATTCTAAGAGTAGTAATAACATCCTGTTTTCTAAATATGGTCAACAAAGGAAGTCTGATTCTTTTTTTTTTACCTGTGATGAGAGACTGGCTGCTGAACTGGCTGTACACTGGTGCATGATGGGGAAATGAGTTGAAGGCATGAGAGAAATGCATGGAGCTGTTGCCACCGTTACCCATGGACGCTGGCGACGGAGCAGAAATGGAGCCCATTTCCAAGAACGCAGAGTTGGCTATAATGTTAGGTGAGGGGCTTGATCTGGCCCCGTCCGGTGACATTTCCTGTTTCAGGCAGATGGGAAGGGGCTGTAGGGCGTCTGATTGAGGAGCCGTGCATGTGATGGACAGGGGGGGAATGAAATCATGGTGTTAACGTAAAATGAAAGTGAAATGGCAATGGGTTTTCTAAGCAGCAAACAAGATAGTGAGTCATATATGAGGCATATGAAATAATGGAGAGCTTTGACTGACACGTGATGCAATATACCAACCTCTGCACCTGTTTTTATGGCTCATTGTAATTAGCTAATTTTATTTCATAATGCATGAATGAGCAAGAGAGGGTAAAGCCACCCACTTAGCACAGTGCCCGGCTTATTCGTGCATAAGATTATTGTGACAGGTATTGTGTTAAGAAGTAATTGGGTTGGTTTTAGAGTGGGTTTTTTTTATCTGGCCAATCATCACCTGTCACAACCGCGTAGCCCTGGTGCGTCGCTAGGTTTCGGCCAATGGCGGCACTAGATGTTGCGAGGCTGCTCTTGCCTTCCTCTAGACTTCCGCTGAGGAGAGAGAGGGGATACAGGGACTGGCAGAGAAAAAAACACAAAATGAATTTTAAAATATAATGCCAAAAAAAGGAAGTACTGTAACAGTCAGAGATGAGAGATTCTCATTAATATAGAGTAAAGATTCTCGGGTATATTTCACTAATATTTCTTTTTAGATCTATTTCTTGATATAGTGGTCAAATCTGTGCATTTACTCACATATATATTTGAGTATATGTCACATTTCATGTCATACTGTTTAATAAAAGTCCACATCTGATCCATATTTGCATGTACCTGCTCAGTCTTGCCGGTGGTGGTAGAACCGAACGTATCGGAGGCGTAGTGATGCCGCTCAAAGCCACAGTCAAGGTGCTGCGATGAGAAATGTTCAGGTCTCAGCTGCTTCCTGGGTCCACCACCACTGCCCTGAGAGTCCACACTGTGCCGACAGCTGTCCTGGTCACCTGGGAGAAGATAGACACAATCAGATGCCAATAAGTCAACCAGTAACTATTAGTTGTCACTGAAGTCGGTTGGTAAAGGTTACAGGGGCGTTAGGTTAGGGTGCACGGTTACCTTTGACATACTGAACGGAAAAGTGGCAGTTCAATTTCTTTGAATAAAAATGCAATTAAACATGAAGGATGTTTTTTGAGCAGATATTTGAGCAGATTTGGGTAATTTTTTATCTTTAGAGCTTATTTCAAAGTACATAACATGATGTTATGGTTCACGGTTAAACAGAGAGGTGCAACAGTAAAGCGTTTGCACGATTGTCTGATGATTGTGAGTTGAAATCCCAGTGATGCCACAGCCATCCATGGCCTGAGTCTAGTGCTTTCCTGTAGGTGTGTTACGCCCAGTGCACATGCAGCAGTTAAAAACCATGCGGCTTCATGGATCTCACGGGAAGCACAGATTAGTTACAGGAAAAAAAAAGGTAAATCTCCAAAAAATATTCCATATTTCATAACATTTTCACCCTTCATATGGACAAAGCATATTTAACTTGAAAAAAATATATATTTATTCTCATTATACACTATTTCTATTCTATTTTTAGAAAAAAAAACAAGTTTAAGAGGAATCTCACAATGCGAAGTATATAATTTTTATCACTTTATATACATTTATTTCTATAATTCAAATTAATATCTGAACATACAAGTGGCAAGGGAATAACAGCTAATTTCTGAGGGGTTCTTTTGCCAAGCAGTGATATAAAAGTTTATAATTAAATGGTCTCTGCATACTAAATGTACAGGACAGTACTTGTTATTCAATAAAGAAATGATACCTTACATAAGTTATATTATTGTGAATACAGAAAATATAATACACTTGAATAGCTGTTATGAATTGAGGTTTAGAATTTATATATGTCTATTTGTATATGACAGCCTCCTGTTAAACGTCTTGTTTACTCAGCAAACATTGTGTACTTCTCTTCATTTTTACTACATCCTTTAGTACTGATGAACTGCATTTACTTCCTGGCTTCATTTTCAAATACCGCATATATGTATATACGGTGTCTTCGTTTCTTTTCGACAGTTAACGTTTGCTTTCATTTAGGAAGCTGTTTAACTATTATCCAGAGTGGACGGTGTTAAAGTGGAGCATGAGCTTACTGTCGTCATGACTCCTCTTGCCATCTGAGCTGGTCTGTGGAATACCCAGCAGGCCACTAATGGAGTAGGTGGAACCCAGAGAGTCAGACTGAGGCGACTCGGGAGGGGTGACCGCTGAACTTGGAACTGAGGAGATATAAATCAAGCATGAATAAATATGAACGGCTGGAAATAATTAACGAAATGTTAAAGCCTGGAAGCTTTGGAGCTGAGATCATGACTGTGGAATTAATGGCACCTACTTAGTGTGTGACCGGGGCTGAGGCTTTTGCTCTCCAAGGGCACGTTAAACGGCTGTTGCACCTTGGTCCGGATGATCCTGAAACACATGGTGTTAAATATGTTACTATTAGGTGACACCGTTGCCAAATAGTAAAATTCTGCTCATTTTCCTCAGAGTTTCTGTGTGTTACCTGTTTATGGAACTGACGCTGGGCACCGTGTCACTATCACACACTCCCTCGGCAAGGAGCCTGTCTCTGATCTCCCAAGCGAACATGGTGGGATTTTGCCGCTTATATTCTGCTATCTTGTCCACCACTTTTGGGGTGGCCACCTTTGGCTTTGAACCTCCAATCACTCCAGGTTTTATGCTTCCTGTCTCATAGTATCTGGGATGGACATAGGTGTTCAAATTAAATCGTTAGTAATAAGGCATTTCTGTATGGAAGTTATGAACTTAGTATATAATAATGGAGTATGAGTATGGCAAAGCATTGTCAAAATCTATAAACACTTATTGATTTACTCCTAGTGATACAGACAAGGTCCTAATTGATTGGAATGTCCTGCCCTTTTAATAGACTCTATGCCTTGAGACACTCTGAACTAAATTTCTGGCGTCTCACCTGCCCAGGATCTTGCTGACACAGCCATGGCTGACCCGCAGCTGACGGGAGATGTCGCAGGGCCGAACACCCTGGTGAGCCATGTCCACAATGCGCTGCCGGATGACCTCCGGGAGCGGGCGTCCATTTACAAACATGCCGCCTAGTTGATTAAGACCCCCATGCCCTGGGGGAGAGAGGGGGATGAATATACATAAATGTCATGGTACCTGTACTGGACCTGACTGCACTCTTTAGACAGTTGGAATGAAAGTACACCTGGTACGTGACATAAGCACAGACGTGAGAGCTTTATCAAACAAATGATGACAAATGAATCAGCAAATGGCCTAGAGAGTCATTTGTGAATATTATAAATAAAAACCTATTTCAGTTCCCTCAAAGGACACGCAGCTATGATTTCTATTATGGGGAACAGAAATAAAGTGAGTAGCCTATCTCTGAAAATGAAATGTTTATATCTGACTCACAAATGCTTATACACAACCTCTACTGAATATACGTGGAAAATACATAGCATCGTCTAAGAGAATTAGCTTTCATGTAAATAAGTCTGTATGTTACCAAGGAAAAAAACCTCTAATGGTTCATCCATTACACAGCGTCTGCACTTTACATCGACTGAGCTCAGGCAAGAGCAGCAAAGACACGTTTTCTTTTCAAATCAGTAATTACAAAGTGGATTGTAGCCTATAATATGAATTCTGTCACAATGTGGAGTTTAATTGAACATTTTAAAAGCAAAATCTTATGAAACATGATGAATGATTACGGTCAGAGTTTGCAGCTGGAGCTTTTCTTATGACTTAATTCTGGTGTTCGGTCATTTATAATCGTTTAAAACATTATTGCAACTTTTTTGCTAAGAACTAACATGCATTTTTTTTCTGGCCAAATGATTTAGTAATGGTTTTGTTCTTAGTTTATTGCATATTCAATAATTTTAGAATAAGAATAAAAATAAGAATAGGAATCAGCTAAATCTTAAAACTAAAAAGAAATATTTTTATTGTTAACCTGTGACCGTTGTCCAAATGTATTTAATTTCTGTAGTTTTATACAATACATATAAGCATGTATATTATATGTATAATATATGTGTATAATATAATAACATATATTTTATTAGCAATATATTTATATTTTGTTTTTTTTTATTATTTTAAACAAAGCTAATACAATAACCAGTTTAAAATGACAAAACAAGCCTGTGTCCAATGAATAAGTACAACTCAAATAATTAGTAGTTAATTAAGCTAAGCTCTAGGTCTATTTCAGAAACAGAGTTTTTTTTTTATATATAGGGTTGTGGTTTTATAAATATTCATATAAACACCATCTGTAATAAGACTAAAGTTGGGCTATATTTAAAGTGAGAATAATAATAATAAGGGAATAAAAGTCATTCTGTGGTGAGCATCAGTGACTTGCTTAGAATTTCGTTGCTTTTAATTTCGCCTATTCAGTACCTTGTGTCTCCTTTTAGCTCTTTTCCCCCCAGCTTTCATTTCCACATCAAACGGCACCATTAACGCTGCTAGCCGAGTGTGTAAAACTCCTCGCCAAGCTTCAGCAAGCGGCAGGATATTAAAGCGGAGCCACCCCAAGGGACCACCGCTCTCTCTCTCTCTCTCTCTCTCTCACACACACACACACACGCACACACACACACACACGCACACACAAATGACCTCGAAGCAGTTTCATAATTTATTTTAAAAACATATCTATATCTATATGTATTTTATTTCTTAATATTTCTTATGACGTAAGAATATGCACAGTATTATACAGAAATGCGGAAATTAAAATCGACTGGTTCAGCCCACTACGAGTATGCCTATGTGAGCCATTAAAGACCTAGTTTCCTTAATAGGCTAACTATAATATAATATACTTTTATGGTAAAAACTAAAAAGATCTTTAAAGCCTCTGCACTCCCACTTGAGCTATTAGATGATAGAGCTAATAGCTTACAATCAGTGTCACTGCGATAAATAACCTATTGACTTGTTTTTCACAAGGTAAGCAGATTTAACCAAAATGCAGAATGTTAATAAAGATAATCTCTCAAAATCCGATGCAAAAAAACCCGACATTATTTCGGAGAGAATTAAAAGTTTTCCACATAAACTGACATTTAGGGACAGGAACACATAACTGAATATAAATAAAATGTCATAATGTATATGGTTACTCACAGGATTACATAGAAAAAAATTAGAACAAAAATTCAGCAAGGAGGAATTGGCTTGTTATTAATTAAAAAATATAACTTATAAATAAAACAATATATATATAGTCATGCAACTTGAAGCGGGTTGTCTGTAATATATTTAATATGTAAATACTAAATTAACTATTTTAGACTGATCTAAAATAAAAGATCATTTCTTTTAGTGATTTTTACTTAATTTCTGTATGTTTAAAAGATTGAAAGAACAAACCGGGGCATGTTTCAGAACATGCGCACAAAACATATGAACAAAAACACACAGAAAACTTTTCAAGCACTAAAAAGTCTCAGGTACACAATGAAAAATAAACTGCCAAGACAAATAGCATTAAAGATGTTTTTTTTAACAATATTCTTACCAAAATAATGTTCTTCATTTAAAAGAGCAAGATCGCTGATTAAACCTGTTTCCCGCAAATCGGTTCGCGCTTTTATTGGAATTAATTCTATAATTATTACAGAGATGGATCGCAAGTATATCAAATTTAAGATTTCTTTTTGCTTAAGATTTTTTTAGATTAGAAATACATTTTAAAATATCGTCTAGATGATCAGTTTTAGTGTGTGTTTAAACGATGCTGATTAAACGAGCTATTTATGCAGACATGGCTATTAGTCTTATAATAACGATCATGCCCAGTTTTCAGATTTTAGACATTACAGGAAAGACAGTCATTATTTAAAAATGATTCCTCCTTACATCTACTTCCCGGTAGCCTGGTTTAAAGCCTGATTTATACAATAACAATGACTGCACAGAATAAAGATGGAATTCGTATTGTTTACCTCTGCCGGTTGTGTTGGACATTGCTCAGTGCTGTGGGCCGCTTAGTCCTGTGGTAAAAGTCGGAGTGTCACTTTAATTTGGTTGCTTTTAGTCCATATGGGGCCTCGCCTGGTGTGGAAACGCTCCTTTAAATGCTCTGCAAAAGGACACAGTGGTCAGCATTGATTCTCTAGTTAAAAGATGTTTTATCGGTGGATGTCTTGATATGTTTTATGCCATGCCGCGTTTCATATGATGCCTGTTTTTTATACTGTTTGCAGCAGTGTTTAGAGCACAGGTTGCCGAGTTTAATTAATTAACGCCCGTTATTAATCGACTCGATTGCGTTATTAGTCACTAGTTTTATCTGAGGTTAGTATTATAGAAGTTTGCACTTCATTTTTTTGGATATCACATAGGCATAATCGAATAATCAGTTGGATCAGCCGTTCATTGAAACGAAAGCCGAACTGGTGAAGACGCAAAAAAAGAATGAAAATAAACACAAATGTAGTTACCTGTGCGTCCGAGTTGTGCGCCTCGTTCCAGCCCAAACGACACACGATAAAAAAATCTCAATTATGTCCTCAGGTCACTTTGAATAAAGTGAGAGCTTCACGAAACAAGAGCACAGATGTGCAGGAGCAGCTGTCAGGCATGTGCGTGCGCGTGTGTGCATGCGTGTGTGTGTGTGTATATGTGTATATGTGTGTGTGTTCGTGTGTGTGTGTGCGCGTGTATGTGTGGTTTTATCCCGCCGCCTCTCACAGCACTGGACCGGTGACGCGATCCGGTCCAGCTATTGGATGATGGCTGTGGGTGGGCGGTCCGTGAGGTGTGATGACGTAAGAAAAGGGGGCGTGGTCTGAGCTAGAGATCTGTGGACAGGCGGCTGATTCGGCAGCACCAGATCGCGCAGTGACCGAGCGATACGTCAACGTTTGCGGAAATATTTGTCAGTTATCCGGGCTGTTTGCGTTCAGCCTGTCTTTGATTAGATTTCAGAAAAGATGTGACACGACTCCCGGGGCTGTGTGAACGCCGCCTCATTTAGGCCTACAGCGCGCATTTTTACACACAATTTATTCCTTGATTTGCAGCGATGTGTCATTACTACAAATAGGCTATATACTATAGGCTACATCTCCTATTTCTAGCAAACTACCTGCATTAATGCTGGGTGATGTGTCTCTCTCTTGCCCATGCTTTTTAATTAGAAACTAGCGTTTTGAAGTAGTTTTTCAACCATAATAAAAAAAACTGTGAAATTAATATACACTCTCAGAAAAACAGTACTAAACAGTACCTTCCCTTTTGTACCTACCTTTACTAAAGCATATAGTAGTACAGGCATATATAAAGGCATACAGATATTACTTTAAAATGATTTAAGGTACTTGAGTATAGATCAGTATAGTTTGCTTTACGTTGTTTTAGAGTAAGTCTTTTAAGATGAACATGCACCAAAAGAAAATATGTACAAAGGGTTCAAAAGATACACTTTTGATCAATTTACAGTACTTTCGCAGGGACAATGAAAGGTAAAGTTTAATATCCTTTATTCCTGAGATTGTAGGGATTAGGGAATCAACGCTTATGAAATGTCTAAACATTTATACAACGTACACTAAAAAGATAAGATATGTAAAAATGCTAGGTTGTATATTATTATTATTATTATTGTTATTATTATTATTATTATTATTATTATTATTATTATTAATGGATAAAAAGGTAAACTTATTATTTGTGACAGGCTACATTGTGTCATCATGCGTCTTTTTCACCCCACTAGGTATGTTTATAGCCCTTGTTGTTTTTAGGCTCCATTTGAAACTAGTCTAATAGACAGACAGACAGACAGACAGACAGACTGAGATCAGGCTGTGTGCTCACTGTATGGCAGGTGAGATAGAAACAGAGATGCACTTTATCCTATAACAAATTCAAACCAGTACTTGACATTTTCACAAACAAATTTATCCCAATTTTTGAAATAAAATGTGCACAATTGGAAAATATTTAGGAATAATAGGAATAATTATTGGAGACGGCCGCACAGCTCTCCTCACTGCTAAATATCTACCAACCTGTCACCGAATGAGAGACACCCCCATCATACCACCACCACCCTACCGACCTCCACCCTTGTGACCCCAACACCACACTATACATTTGATCTTAAAAATGCCAACTATATCATATATGTGTTCATTAGTATCATTATAATTGTGATTATACTATTAGTATATTAAGTATAGTCATGTTTTTTTATTATTTATGTTATTTGCATTATTATTATTATTATGACTTGTGTTATAATGCATTGTGACTCCACACAGTCATGCATCTAAAACTACTTTTGAACTGAACTGAGAGAGAGAGAGAGAGAGAGAGAGAGAGAGAGAGAGAGAAATCTAGTCAGCGGGGTGTTTGGACTCCTGTGAATTTTGACACGGTTAAGCTTGTTCTTACAGCTCTCTAAAACAAACACAACACCTGAAAGCGCTCCCCGCTGGTTTCCCCGTTACTCCAGCCCATCCGTGAGCGCGAGTTATTGCCATCTGGCGCGTGCAGCATAAACCGTCTTCATATCTTCATAAAGCGTCGTGTGTCTTCATAAAAAGCCTTACAAGACTTCATTCGGGTAGACATGCTATTCCAAAACCCACTTCATAGCCTACTTTTGGATCTTTGGATCTCTATATGTTGAAGATTATACAGCTATTTATATATATATAATATTATATATTATACAGCTATTTATATATATATATAAATTCTATATATCATCTAGGCGCAAATATTCTCTTAAATTCTTAAATTCCCTAAACTCTTATCTCCGGCCCCCCACAGGCCCTAACCCCAACCCTTTCTTCTCCAAGCCGTGTGCGCTGCAGAACAAAAGTGTGCGTGTTTTGAAATAAATACACCGAGTCAGGAAAGATTAAAGCACATTATAACAAAAATAGAGGTGGAAAATTCCCCTGAAAGTCTGAGGGAACGAAGGGCAAGTGCCTCGGGACGAACTGTGGGCGAGGGACAGAAAAAGAGAGGTTATCCTGAGTTTAACATGGGATTAAAACTCTCCGATGGTTATCTAACCTGAATATCAAATGATGACAGATCAATAAAAGATGTTATACAAGACAGGCAATAGGGCTTCCTGTGTATTAGTCTTATTTTTATATTATATTAATGTTGTCTATATCAATGATGCCACTGATGCAGGCTGTGAATATGTTTTTCTCTGTCTGTTTGTGATTGTAAATAGTATTTATTGACATCTGAACCAACAATGTGGTGCAAGAAAGAAAAGCTGCACCTCAGAGAAAACTAGGCAAGTAAAAGTTTAACTTCTCTAAGCCGCTCTGGTATGAGGAGTGAAAGAGGAGCAGGTTTTTTTTTTTTTTTGCTAGTATTAAAATAGCTGCATGGTAACACTTAACCATGAAGGTTTAAAACGTGTGGGTTTGTAGTATTCAGTGCAGATATTTACTATGTCATCCATGCAGGGCAGTTTAAATGATTTTTAAAAAATAAATGTCAATTAAATTAAAGAAACGATAGACTATAGAAAAAAATCAGCATGAGCATAAAAAATAATGGAAATAATAAAATGTGGAAGCCTATTTTGTGCGTTATATTTGTGTTCATTTTTAACAGTCAAATAGACATCGAGAGGCGAGAGGTTCACACATAATACACACATTTACACGTTAACTAATGCAAGACGCCTGAACATGTGGAAATGTATACTGAAACTAGAATAAAAAAAATTTAACATCTGGGCAGTATTCCCTGCACAACAGGAAACTGGTGAACACAGCTGCACATTAAAAGAAATAAAAAGTGAAGACGGTGGCCTGTTTCATAATCATACTTCATTCACACACACTTATCACACACACTACT
>JAOVYV010000029.1:4320628-4334180 GCA_025674545.1 Hassar affinis
GAACATGCAAACTCCACACAGAAATTTCCCAGGTCGCCCCACCCAGGGATCGAACCCGGGTCCTTCTTGCTGTGAGGTAACAGCGCTATCCACTGCGCCACCGTGCCGCCCGCACTTCAGTGTGTATTCCCCTTTTTTTCCCCCAGTGTTCCCTGGATAGACTTATACTTATTCTTCTCTGTTCTGACCAGGACAATGCTAATAGCTTAGGACACAAAAAACCCAAGCATCAATAACAAAAAACAATAGGGTGCCTAAGACTTTTGCACAGTACTGCAGACTACAATAAAAACTCATGAAAAAGTACCAATACTGGATTGAACCTGAAGACATCTAGCCTTTAAAGTCTAACTGGTCATAACTACAGAAATATGAAGTTTTATCTTTTCATTTAGCATTATTTGTTTGTTTTTTGTCAGCTAGTTTTATCCGGGCTGGTAAAATACAGGCGCTTTAGTAGGTTTTGTATTAAAAATGACTAACCATCACAGGATGATTTCAGGCTTGGAGTCTCATTGCAATATATCATGTACATAATATACATTTATTGTCCCTGAAAATATAATATCTTTAATCAGGATGGAAGAAACAATATATTGTATCATCGTTGTTAGAAGTTATTTTACGGATCTGCCACAACAATAACGGTACCTGTAAGTCAGGGGTGTCCAATTTTATCCACGAAGGGCTGGTGTGGGTGCAGGTTTTCTTTCCAACCAAGCAGAAGACACACACTGCTGAAAGCCAAGATCCATTGATTAGATCCATTGATTAAAAGCAGGTGGAATGAGGTGTGGCTTCTGCTTGGTTGGAAAGAAAACCTGCACCCACACCGGCCCTTCGTGGACAAGACTGGACACCCCTGGTCTAAGTGGAAATCTAGGACATGCAGTGTCATTGGATGTGAAGCACAGCAGCACCACCTTGTGGAAAATGTCCGGTTGCTAAACTTGAGTGAGCGAGTGAGTCTGTGAGGGAGTTACAAACCAGGTCCCTGAAGCGTCATTCTTTATTTCATAACAAATTGTAGTATTGGGCAAATAGCTATGGTGTAAATGCAATAGATCACTTCAGGCTGTACTATTATAGGAAAATAATCACATTGTGTGTTGTGTGTTGGTTATCGATCATCCAGAATCATTGATTATTTTCCTGTAACAGCATTCACTCATGTTTAATATTCCCATATTACACATCAGCAGCCCCTTTTCATTAGGAAAATCCAGCTCTTTATGAGAACAGCACAGTGTCATTTTTATGACAGTATAAAGTAAGATCTAACCATGAAAGTCATTCAGTCTTTTCCTTCTTATTCTGAGATTCCCTCTATCATGACCCATATTTTGTTATATAAGTAGTGCTTTTCTTGCACTGCAGTTAGATTCCAGTTAAGTTTTTATAGATTTGTTTTATAAAGATAATAAACACTGGGGTCCTTTTTCAAGCCTGAGCTTGGGTTACTGCCTGTGTGGATTTTCACATGTTATTTTCACTCCCTGTGTCTGTCCAGGTTTCCTTTCACCTCCCAGAAAACAGATTTTGCAGCTCTAAATTTACCCAATGCTGTGTGTGTATGTGTGTGTATATGCATGGTGCCCAGAGATGGACTGGTGGTCACAGCCATGGTGCATTCCCACTTCTCTTAAAGCATGTTCTCGCCTTACACACTTACACACTCTGGATTCTCTGCCTGGTCATATCTGAGAAACATGCTGGTAGGTGGACTGGCGAGGTTAAATTGCCACTAATTGTGAATGAATGTGTGAATGAAGCCTTGGAGTCCCATTCCAAATACAGTGATGAAAAATACAGAGCAACACCACCTGTTCACGTCATTGGTCGCAGTGCGTATATAACGCGATAGACATCTATGGAAGCTTCTAGAGCTGTTTCCGATGTGAGAATGCCAAGTTATCATGATTTTGCGATTTTCAACACCGTTTAATAGTTGGAGCTCGTGAGATGGGTCATAGCCTTTCGGAGATAGAAGCAAAGTTTGGATTTTAATGTATGAGCATTTAAAGGGTGTACCGTCACTACAAGAATTCTGGCAAAACTTCAGACTTATGACAGCAGTGGGGCGTAAAAGAGACTCTGGGTGAACGTGAGTAGAGTCGGCTGGCGAGAATCGTTTCAAGTGATAGGTGTATAACACTGCCTCAAAACACATCAGCGTGAGGACTGTGCAACGTTCCCTCCAACATCCAGTGGGGAACCTACCAAGTATTAGCTTCTATAATACCATTCATTCATTCATTTTCTTGGGTCCTTTTCAGGGTCACGGAGGAGCCGGGGCCTAGCCGGCAGCATAGGGCGTGAGGCAGGAACAACTCTAGACAATCCACCATCGTCTAATCCATCGTAGGGCGCACACACACACTCACGCACACACACGCACTCACACCCTAGGGCCACTTTAGAGATGCCAATCAACCTAATGTGCATGTCTTTGGACTGTGAGTACACAGTGAGTACACAGTCCACAGTCCACAGTCCAAAGACTGTGGGTTTACTCCGGAGTAAACCCACGCAGACACAGGGAGGACATGCAGACTCCACACAGAAAGGACCCAGACCGCCCCACCCGGGGATCGAACCCAGGACCTTCTTGCTGTGAGGCGACAGTGCTACCCACCATGTCGCCCTTCTATAATACCAGTTAAGCTGATATATACCAGTTTTTCTGGCACTTCAGTGTGTATTCTCCTTTTTGCTCCCAGTGTTCTCTGGATAGACAAAGCTAGTAGCTTAGAACACATTAAAATAAGATCAGGACTAAAACAATTCAATAATGATCGCATTATAAACTAGAGTGATGTGAGTGTTAGAGGGGAAACATGAGGTAAAGTCGCCCCCTACAGCCGGGCCGCGGTGCGCTCTGTCGGCTCCTGCCTTCAAGGGGCTTGTCTCAGTGCGACTGGACTGGGAACAAAAATATGTCGCTCGACCTTTGTGTCGGTTATTCCACTAATTAATTGCTTTTTAAAAATCATATCTATATGGTTTCCAGCGCTTTCTTCGCGAAGATGAGGCAGAAGACGCTGGGCTCTGTCGTGGGTTTGCTTTGCACAGGGACCTGCTTGGCGCAGGTAAGCCGAGCTGAGCGCTTCGGATGCGGCCGCTTGTGTAACTCGAGCTCCGGGCTCACAGCTGGGCGCAGGCCCTCTATTGTGCACTGTTTTTGTTTTCGACATAAAAAGAAACTGGGTGCGGAATTCAAATGACTAACTGGACGAGGACGACATGTCACTGAGCTAACGGGTTTCCTCCAGATATTCGTAATAACACAGTATTATTTTCAGTCTTCACTGTAAAGTCTTTTTATTCCTCGGTTCCGTTGTAAAAGCTAGCGCTGTTAGCCTGACACAGAACTAGCCGCCTAACGGTAACAGCATAAAGGTGAACAATAGCTCGGTTGTTAGAGTTTTTATGAATAGGCGTTTGTAAAAGTTGACATTCAGTTCATGTTTGAAGTTACATTCCAAGTTGGATAATTTATCAAGGATTCTTTCCATAAAATGAAATTATTTGTTGTGCTAACAAACCCGCTTTAATAAAGACGATTTTTTGACTATTTGTGAATTAGCGAGGTGGCTAATTACTGTGCCAGGCTCCTGAGAAACTGGCCCACTTTCTGCTGAATTAAAAAAATATATGAATATTTTTTTTTTCATTTTAACCTTAGTTGATATTCCTTTCTGATTTTTTTAAATATATGCCAGCAGTTTCACTCACAGGACTTTAAGTGAAGCTTTAGACTGGGGCTTTGAATTAGTGCTTTTTATTTTATAGCTCAAGAAATCATTTAAAAAACTTACAATTTATCCATTTAACTAACTTTACTTGGATTGTTTATTCGTGTCAAACCTAACATGGTTTCGGCTCATTGTGTGTTGTGTACAGTTTGTACAAATGCAAATCGTGTTCGTGTGTGTGTTTCTGCTTCATGTCTCTACACAGTAAGTCTCAGTTGCTGCATGATGGAGGATGACTGATCCTTTACAAACCTCATGATTAATGCTTAAATTCCCAGAGGAAATGTGTTTGCAGGCAGAACAATCCATTATCTGCTGGTGATCTGCTTATGAGTCTAAAAGAGTCTACGCTTTTCATGCTTTAAAGAGTGTGAGGATGACACCTCTGTCTGTCTGTCTGTATGTCTGTATTTCAGCCCAGTAATCTGGTTATTTATCGTACATGAACCTGATATTTCAGTGATCGATGATCACGATGTCCACGAGCTCCTCAATACTGCATTACTGTGCAAAAGTCTTATTCACCTCCTGTTTTTAGGTTGTCTATGATTTATTTTTCCAACACACAATTTAATGTTTCACCAAAGTGTTTGTGTGTCAGTAACAAAAGCAACACATTTCCATAACAGAGCACTTTTCAGACAAAAAACATAATGAAGGCTGCTGGGATTTACATGTATATATAAAAAAAAGGAAGTAAGTGCGACAGTCAAAGTCTCCAGAAGAGCTGTGGCACATTCTCCAAGACGCTTTGTGTCTTTTTGCAATGACCCAACCTTTTTTATACCGACTCAATAAAGCAGAACTAAAAAAAAAAGCAAATAATTACCACAGTTGTTCCTAAACACAATAGGGTGACTAAGACTTTTGCACAGTACTGCATGTTGAAGCAGCATCTCATTACTTCAGCACAGTATTGATATTCTGACTTGGTATCCGATTATTTCTTATTATTATATAGTTAATTTCCAGTGTCATCCTTTTTAACTTGCTATCTAACAAAACACAGTTTCAGGCTAAAGACTAGTTTACTAAATACGAACCAATAATTCTCATTTCCTGATAAGCAAGTAAGCCAGACATTGTTTTAACGGACGAGATAACAAGTCAAAATGATGACGTAGTGCATTAACATAATGGGAATAAATGATGTCAGAGTTTTAATATTAAAGCACCAGGACCGCTTCAAGAAGGATTACGTCATGTCAAATGTGCGACCTCTGAAATAAGAAAGATGACTCGGCTTCTAGAAAAGAAAAGAAATGTAGTATGCAATGGGAATGATGGGGTTATTAAGGTAGTGAAACACTGTAAATCTGATATTGTCAATAAACGACTTGCCACTTGATTTAGAAAGAAATGATGCTCATGGGAAGTATCATTAAACACATTGAATCTCTAGTTGTAGTGACACTACTAGCAGAAATCTGATTAATGACTGATTTATGTATACAATACATTTTTCCTATAGTCATAGAATTGATTCATATGTAAACCTGTTGATGGAATTTTATCTGAAATGTGTGGCCATCAGTTTCTTTGTGATATGTAATACATGCATGTATTGTAAATATGTTTTTTTTTTTTTGGTTATTATTTGTGCTTTAACAGGGCAAGGAGTTCTGTTTCGGCGTGAACAATGAGAAGTACAGATGCGAGATGGGTTACTGTTGCGGAGAGACGGAGTGCTGCACATACTACTACGAGCTGTGGTGTGAGTGTCATACACTGCCCTGCTTTGTTTTCCCAACTTGGCTTTTTGATGTCTTGTTATTCTGAACCTGGGGCAGACTGGCACACATGAGCTCTGTAAACATTTATGCAAACCTAAATGCGTCTGTAGGTGTGTCATTTTAATCTTTTTTTTTTTTTTTGCTTCTAAGAACCACAGGCATATCGTAAGCAAGCATATATAGTGTGAACGGTTCAGGAACAGTCAACAAAAATTTAAAGTAACTCGGTGTGGGTGTGTGTGTGTTCATTCAGGGTTTTGGCTGGTCTGGACTCTCATCATCATGCTGAGCTGCTGCTGTGCATACAGACACCGGCGTGTGAAGATGCGTCTGCAGCAGGAGCAGAGACAGAGAGAGATCAGTCTCATGGCCTATCAGGGAGCCTCCAGCTCCTTCATCTCTCCACCACCCCTCAACCTGCGTAAGTGTGACTTCTCGACCAGAGAATCGATCTGATCTTTTTTTCCCTCGGAGAGAAAGGCTTGGCCACATTTGTGCGTTTAAGCCATCTCATTATAACGTTTAACTCTGCAGCCTCAGCTCAGAAATGACTGAACAAACTGGCATGTGTTGATTGTATGACAAGGTCATGCTGATTAGGGGTCAAGTACGTCAGCTAGGCATTCGCTAACCTTTCAGGTAGCTTTCTCACTGCTCAGCTTGGGCCTTTTAACGGTTTGAAATTTTTGTTTTTATTTTATTTCATTTAATTGGCCACATGGGTTTACCCACAATGCTTTCTATTTGAGAGATTAAACTATTCAAGTAGTGAAGCTTGAGGTGGGTTTACACATGAAGGTGATTAACATGTAATGCTGAACAGTGCCATACATTTCACCTTTATTTATTTACCCGCATTAATGCTTTGCTGTTGCTGATATTAAGCATTATTTCATGTTTCTTAGCCAAAACAGTCAATTTTAACATCTTCCAGTATGGAAGGGATGTGAAGCTCCATCTCATTGCCAACAATATGATAAATTAAAGATTGTTATGAAGGGACTGCTAATGCGATGCGATATAATTCATCCGACACAGCGTGATTCAGTATGATTTGACGTAAAGTGTGATGATGTGTCATAAGACATACTTCCACCTTGCATGAGACTTGGCCAAGGGTCCTACTGTCAAACTGTTGTTCACCATGAGTATGCACAAAAAAGTATTTTTTAAAAATAATTCAAAGTTGTATTTGTAATGTCCCTGTTCTATCTTTTCCTAGCTTGGTCCTTGTGCAAGACCCTTAACCTCACTTCTCCAAGGGCCTTGGGTATCTGACCTGGCACTCTTTTTTTTCTTTTCCATTTAAGGCTTCTGGACGGACTGCAAGCTTCCTGACTATGAAGAAGTAGTAGGTCACCCTCCCACCCCTCCTCCACCTTACTCCGAGAATCCCCCAGAAAACTCAACCTGCACTCAGCCATCTGTCAGTTGTTCAGAGTCAGCCGTGGTGTTGGAGCCGGCGCAGACGGAGAACGGCGCTCACGAACCACAGGAACCGAACCTCGTGGCAGCCGCGGCCCGGTCAGAATGCACAGAGCACGAAGAGGCGGACGTCCCCCCGGATGAGGAGCTAAACACCAGACGGAGACACGTGACGGGTGACTCGGGCATCGAGATGTGCGTATGCCAGCTGGACACAGACGAGTGCTCCGGGATGGACGAGGAAGAGAGCAGGATGTGTCAAGGTCCTGGTGGGAGCTGCTGCTCAGAGAGACAGGCTCTCAGACCCAAAGAGATCTCACGCTCACCACCATCCAATGGAGATCATGCGGTGTGAGTTACATGATGCGTAGCGTTGCGTGCAGTTGAAGGGCATACAGCTTTGTCGTGGTTAGCATCATTTTATGTTTTTTTTTTTTTTTGAGCCAACCCATAAGGCAGCCTTGACGTGCACTAGGCAGGGTGTTGGCATGTTTTGCCATTCAAGTAACAACTGAATAAAAATAAGGACTTTGTTCTTATGTTACTATTAACAATAACAAAATTAGTTTTTTCTAGAAGGGATTTTTGTATTTAGTTGGTTGAAGCACTCTTGTTTTTGGGGGAAAGAAATTAAGACGTAAAAAAGAGCAATGCTTTGAAGCTCCTTCACATTTCAGTTGACTAAATATCTCATTTGTCTTTGTGGTCTGGAATGGGACCCCTTTATAAAAGCCCCACACCCCCAAAGACACCTTTCAGTTCAGCCATGGCATCATGGCCTCTCACATGGTCACTGACTTTCCTCGCACAGCGGCTGAAAGACAGAGGTTGACGCGGCGCACTGGGACGAGTCTGACTGCACACTTTGTTTTTCACAAGGCTCTGCGACAGAGAGTGCAGCTGTGGGGCTGACATTAGCCCAGCTTCATCCCTCAGGAACAGAGCAGCACAGTGAGCTTCAGATAACCGTAAGAACACCTTCTGCAGGAGAGCCACAGACAGACATCGTCACACAGCCTGTGCTTTGCATACACGATGCAGCTTTACTGAAGATGCTGCAGGGTAGAGTCACCGCAATCCGCAATGTTTTCAGGCAGTGTCCTTTGAGGCATCTTTACTATAGGGATGGATGATACAACAAAATACTGACTCAATAGTAATCACACACCAGCAATACAGCAGTGCCACAACCTAATAGTTTCTTATTTAAACTAGATTGCAATAGAAGTGCGTGATCTCGCCCAGCCCTGTCTCACCGGTGATGGCTAGTCTTACAGCATTGAAGATTTCGCCCTTATTGTGGAAATGAAGGAATAATACCCAGCAGGCCACTTTAATTAGGCTGCTTTTACACTATGTTTTTTCTCTTTTTTTAAAGAGGAGGGTGTTTAGCCTCTTTGTAACATTGGAATCAGAAAATTAAGACAAATTGAGCTGCTGACTGAGTGAGATCTGATATGCAGGTGCACTTAAATTAGGAATGCCACACTGCACACCAAAATGTGAATATCCCAACAACACACACATTTTTAGTGATATTGCCATGTTGTCATTTTGACATTTCTTGATATAACATGACATCATCTTTATCGCCAGACTAAAACTTCACCAGCATTTTGTTACTTTTTCTTGCTTGCCCACTGACATGCGACTTGATTGGTCAGGAGGTGAAACACAAATGTTGGACTCACTTCTAAAGTTCCTCTGTGACTGAATAGTGTGAAAGCAACCTTAGCATTCTCAAATGAAAGATTTGTTCACGCCCCAGAATTATTTCTACCCAAATTGGGGTCTGAAGCCAGCATACGGGATGAAGAACATTTTGACTGCTGCTCCTATTTGTTTAGGAGTGACACTGCCAGTTTTGGATCATACACCTATAAAGTTAGCATTTATTAAAAAAAGTTTTGTTGGCAACTACCTGCTCACCAATCCAGTTCTTAATACATAGCAAGGGAGTTTAATCCCTTCTAATTCTGACAGGAAATGGGTTGTGTTTTAAGACGCCTGAAGTGATTTGACTTCTGGTAACTGTGAATACTTCAGCATGAACCGTTTAACATGGCCCTTGACTTTGTAATTACCACTTGCGAAAGGAAAGTGCTTTTGTAAAGTGACTCAGTTGCTTTAAAGGAATACTTCAGCTTATTTATTTATTTTTTTACCAAATCTGTACACAGTGTCCTGAAAAGGTCCACTTCCCTTTGCCAGGGATATTACAGGCTTCCCTTTTTTCCAGACACTGTGTAGTAGAGTTGAAGTCAAAAGTTTACATATACTTCAGCCACATGGGTTTTTCACAGTTCCTGACATTTTGTACAAGTACACGTTCTCCCTCTCTTAGGTCAGTTAGGCTCACTGCTATATTGATTTATTTCAGCTTTTATTTGTTTCATCACATTCCCAGTGGCTCAGAAGTTGGTTAGTACTTGTATGCATTGCCTTTAAATTGTTTTACTTGGGTAACCTGTTACCTGTTCCTTCTGACAGAACTGATGAAGATGAGTCAGGTTTTTAGGCCTCCTTGCTCTGCCCCTAAATTTTCTATGGGATTGAGGTCAGCGCTTAGTGATGGCCACTCGGTTACCTTCGCTTGGTTGTCCTTAAGCCATTTTGCCACAACTTTAGAAGTATGCTTGGGGTCATTTGTCCATTTGGAAGTGCCCAAGCTTTAACTTCCTGTCTGATGTTGAGATGCTGCTTCAGTATCTCCACATAATTCTCTTTCCTTATAAGGCCATCTATTTTGTGAAGTGCATCCGTCCCTCCTGCAGCAAAGCAGCCCCTGTGCTTCACAGTTGGGATGGTGTTCTTTAGCTGGCAAGCCTCCCTTTTTTTTCCTCCATGCATAACGATTATTATGTTCAAATTGCCCATTTTTGTTTAATAAGACCAGATTACTCCTGAAAATAATATCTTTGTCCCTATGTGCAGTTGCAAACATTAACCTGGCTTTTATTCTGGCAGTTTTGGAGCAGTGGCTGCTTCCTTGCTAGGTGGCCTTTCAGGTCATGTTTATATAGGCCATGTTTTACTGCTGATATAGATACTTTTGTACCTGCTCCCCCCAGCATATTCACAAGGTCATTTGCTGCTCTTGTTGGATTGATTTGTGTTTTTCACCCCAAAGTACGTTCATCTTTAGGAGGCAGTGTGTGTCTCCATCCTAAACAGTATGACATCTGTGTGGAAATTGCTCCCAAGGATGTACCAGACTTGTGGAGGTCCGCAGCTCTTTTTCTGATTTCTTTTGATTTTCCCATGATGTCAAGCAAAGACAGTAGGCCTTAAAATACTGCCACAGGTACATCTCCCAGCTCCACTTAACTCAAATTATGTCATTTAGCCTATTGAAAAGCCATGCCATTGTGTTCTGGCTATTTAAAGGCTCAGTGAACTTGCTGTATGTAATTTTGATATAGTGAATTATAAGTGAAATGAAACTGAGAAGTGAATTCGTTGAAATTGAGATGAAAATTGCTTGTCATGTACAAAACAGAGATCCTGAACAACCTACTATAGTTTGTTGATATGGAATCTGTGGAGGGGAAAAAATCTGAGTTTTAATGACTTCAACCTAAGTGTATGTAAACTTGTGACTTCAGCTGTATGTGTACGATTTAAACAGACAACATGCAGGAAAAAAACAAAAACCTGTTTATACTAAACTTGTAATGGCAGTCTATGGGCAGTTGTTATATTCTATTAATAAACTTCCTCCAGTCAAGAGATGAAAATTATTCTCGGTGAACTTCGAGCTTCATTTACAAGCAGCTCAGAGCGTGAGATTCATGAAAGCATTTTATAAAAATACGCTTTGCCTAATCCGGTTTTGCATGGAGGCAGTTCAGCAGGTGCTCTTTGGCTTCCATTATAAGTCTGTTTTGTGTAAGCAGGGTTTATGTTCTTTTTAAGGGCAGCACAGGTGCCAACTGTGCCATAGCATTTTTGATTTTTGATATGGCAAACTACACGTTTCCGTGTGGCTTTTTCAGATAAGCAGCAGTTGGAGCAGTTCTAAATAAAACTGGCAGAAAAGCCAGAACACTGTAGGGGGAACGGACGCGAGACCTGAAAGATTCATGTATCTCTGGTAGCGGTTTCTTTCACATTGCACTTTTTTTTAATCCGGGTAAACTTTAACCGCTTGGTCTTGTGAGCCGAAAGGAAACGAGGGCAGGGCTAGGATCTTTTTGTCGCATTTAACAAAGGAGGAGCTATTTAGTATGATCTGGCATCCCAGTATGTTTTCTGTTGCTCTGGAAAGATGATGGTGTGTAATGTGATGCTTCAGAAAAGCAGCGTCTCGGCCAGTGCTGCTGTTTGACCCTTATTTGAGGGGGCTTCAGATAGATCTTTATGCACGGGTGTATTGATGCGTTGTGTTGGTCTGCTGCACAGCTGCACCCGGTCCGAGTACACGCTTCGGGCCGCCTATCTGCAGGCATCAGGCTTCTTTTATCAATCAAGTTGCTTGTTTTTATATGTTGATGAATTCTAGTCATACAAGGTAAAGCTCACAGTGAGCTGAAATGAAGAGGATGTTGACTGAACGAGTTAAATTTACCACTGAATTCATTTAAATCCAGTTTGATCATTTGGATAGAGTGAACCACTTGATGTTTATACGGGAGTTCTTCAGCAGGGCAAAGGCAGACGTGTGTGTGTCTGCTTCTTGCCCTTTAAATGACACGCCAACACCAACCATCCTGTGGAACACGTGAAACGCACGTTGGCGCGTGTCTCTCTCTCTCTCTCTTTCCATCCACTTTCAGCTTCACCACTTGAGCACACTGATCGACTCTTATTAGCACTTGTTCTTCTTATTCTTATCGGTCAGATAAACCGATACGTTTGGGTGTGGCGTTTTCATGAATCTCATCCTTTTGTGTAATTCCTTTGTATCCATAACCTGTGACGACGACGAAGTCTTTTACCGTGGTGAAGAAACTTTGCGACGCACCACGAGGTCGCTTTGCTAGCTGACTAGCGTGCCGATCAGAAGATTTTGAAGCAGATGCACTGATGGTGCTGTGCTCTAGATATATTTCTGGAAAATTCCGCTTTAGGTTTAGAGCCTGGGTGTAGATAATCGATTGAAAATCTTTCTTTTTGACCTTTTGGTTGTGGTTTAAGTGAATTCAAGCAGGAAAAGTGAAGGTGCACTGTATGTGCTTTCAGTAGTGTAGATATGTTCCATCTTTCCATGTTTCTGGAATATGGATGCTGATTTCTGCCGTGTAGAAAAGAATAGAATTGTGTAACATTTTCTCCTGGGTGTTTTTTTTTGCAGCAGCAGTGGTATGTCAATGTTTGAATTATAATTGAATTATTATTATCTATCTACCTATCTATTTCTTGGACAGCTCAAAATTGATGTATTGTATAAAAGATTAGTTTAAATGTTTGGGCATGATGCACTACATGGGCTGTTTAAAAGCGCAGTGCGTCTACTGCGTAGGTCAAAGCTGCTTAACAGGAGAAGTTTGGTATTTGGGTAGAAGCTTGGCAGTTGTGTAACTAACAAACAAATCGCCTTCATTTCTCTACATCACTTCCTTTGTGTGAATAGATGTGTTCAACCTCTGAAGATGGGAGCAGAGTTTAGGGGCCGTCTCCTACATCAGAAATGATCTGGCAGTTCAGGAACACTAAAATTCATCATAAACCATGAGGTTGGTATAAAGTACAACAGAAATATGAAGTTCAACTTAGTTTTCACTTTGTTTAGAGGAATCAGAATTTTAAGAGAGCAAGCAATATGTCTGAAATAAGTAAAAGTTTTAATGTAGATTAAAATGAAATGTGTTAAAACTGAAATAACAAGCACTTTTTTTAACTTGGTCTCACTTGGTCTCGTGAGTCGATAGAAAATGAGGGCGGACCTTTTTTAATTTAACAGTGGAGGAGCTGTTGAGTATGATGTAGCATCCCACCTGGATTTTATCACAATTGTTTCTGTTCTTCGGCTCCTCTGGAAATAAAATGATGTGTAATGTGATGCCTCAGAGAGGTGTTGGCAGAAAAGTGCAGTCTCAGCCAGTGCTGCTGTTTGGTCTGTGTTTGAGGGGATGTAAGTCCAAATGGCCCAATGTAGCTCAGTGGTTTAAACGTTTGGACTACTGATCAGATGGTTGTGAGCTTAAATCTCACTACATACAAGCTGCCACTGCTGGGCCCCTGAGCAAGGCCCTTAACCCTCAACAGCTCAGCTGTATAAATGAGATGAATGCAAGTTGCTCTGGATGAGGAGGTCTGCCAAACGCCATACGTGTATTACCGACATTTTAATGTAAATACGATTTAACAGTCTGATTTTGTGATAAAACAGGTTTTTGTGAAGAGCTAAAAATTTCAGAAGTTTCAGAAAATTTTTTAGATAAGTCAAAGTTTTGAGAATAACTCATTCATTCATTCATTCATTCATTCATTCATCCATCTTCTTGGCCGCTATATATTCCTTTTCAGGGTCACTGGAGAGCCGGTGCCCAGCCGGCCACATAGGGTGCGAGGCAGGAACAACCCTAGACAGGGCGCCAATCCATCGTAGGGCACACACACTCACACTCGCGCACACACTAGGGCCACTTTAGAGACGCCAATCAACCTAACGTGCATGTCTTTGGACTGTGGGAGGAA
>JAOVYV010000029.1:4527364-4538492 GCA_025674545.1 Hassar affinis
GACATGCAGACTCCACACAGAAAGGACCAAGACCGCCCCACCCGGGGATTGAACCCGGGACCTTCTTGCTGTGAGGCGACAGTGCTATCCACCGAGCCACCGTGTCGCCTACAAGCATTATAATGAAATGCCCATTAAAGGACCACATTTTGACTAGCAGCATTACTTTGTCCCAGTTTTGGAGTAGATTCTGCTAGCAATATTTTCTGAAATGTAACAAACCACAAAAACTATAGTAAATCTGATGATGTTCTCAATTTGGGAATGATGCTGTTTGGGTTGAGGGTTATAGCACGTTTGCATAGTCGCATTAGATGCTCTGCAGGACTTATCTTATTATCTGATTGAGACCAATTATGAACTCGAGACATAAAGCTGAGCTTGAGAAACTTCAGTTTCAGGATTTGAATAACATTATAATCTCCAAACTGCTACTTGTTATATTTTGTCAATTAAAAATGACTTGGTTTTCAATAGCCTTTTTTCTATTTTCTATTTTTTGAGTACACATTTTAATACTAATAATTTTTTAAGCTTTAGGCTATGCCCGCTTCTGACTACAGATACAGATACTATGTTACACATATAAGTTGCTACAAGCATCCGCTGTCATGCACTGTCGCTGTCAAAAAATGAAGAGCGGCCCCCTTGGTGTGAAGATAAAGAAAATGGTACCGCGTGTTACACGCTGTCGCCCCGGAGCCAAGTGTGTGATGCATGTCTTTGCACCACTGTCATCCAACATGAACACTTGAAGGAAGTGGAAAGTTCTGCCCTGAGTGAGGTATGCATCACAGAACTTACACAATGGCACTTTCGACCTTTATGGGTATGTCAACAAAGAGCTTTTACCTTCCCCACAGAGCTGCTACAGCTACATGCCATTTGGAAGTGAGTGCAGGCAGCCACTCACAGGTGGTTAAGATGTTTGAAATATTACTTGATGTCTTGGTGTTTATGGTCCAGTACATTCTCAGGGCATGTCGTTAGGCCTTAATGGGACTTATCTGCTGTCAAACGAAAGTAGCTTTTGAAATCATCTGCAGATATGAGAAGTGGATTTACATGCAATACACGTAATACATGGTTGGTAGGCAGAAAGCATTGCTGGCTCAGATTGTAAAGTTTGCATGCCAGGACTGATAAAAACACCCAGCTACCTAATTAAGGTCTGTCCAAAGATCACGTCTGACGTTGAGTCCATACACTGATAAGTACGCATGTTACCAAGTCCACGTATGAAAATAGGACATCTCAGTCATGGGAAAGTCATTGTGTCACTGAATCCATATAAGGAAGTCTTCAAGTAGAAGGAAGTAATTCATTCATATGTGCACATGCATTCTTAGACAAGCTAATTAAAATGAACTTACAAGATCCTGACAGGATTTTTGTGAATACACGCTGTAATCTTGACGGTTAAGGCTAACAAGTTAGGTAAAACAGGATAACTTGACAGAATTTTTTATTTATATTAATACATTTTCATAATCTTAATTGCTAATGTTAGCCAGATATCTAAGAAAAGCTAAACTGACAGGATTTCTGTTTTGTTGCAATCTTCTAGCTAACAAAAGATTACCTGACAGGATTATTGAGAGAATCTTTAAGACACAGCATAATCAATTTTATAATCTTTATGGGACAGTGGTAGCCCAGTAGCTTAGGACTCCGGGTTGCGGTTCGTAAAGTCTGGGGTTTGAGCTGTTGGGCCCCTGATCAAGACCCTCAACCCGCTGCTCAACTCTGTCCCAAAGCCCCACTTAAGGGGGAGGGTTGCATCAGGAAGCCGTAAAAACTGTACCAGGCCAAGATACAGACTTTATCCGCTGTGGTGACCCCAGGGAATGAGAGCAGCCGAAGGAAATACATACATAATCAATTTTATATTCTTCACTGTTACTGTCAAGGAGCTATGTAACATAAGCTAGCCTGTTAGGCTTTCTGAAAGAATTGTATCATTCAAGAATCATATTTTTGTTATAATTTTCACTGCTAGTGTTCTATTAACTAGCTAACATGGGCTAGTATTAAACATTAAGTAGTAATTGGAAATGAATATTAATCAATACATTAGTACATTAGTACACTAGCTAACTGGTTCACCTGCCAGCATTTCTAAGAGTTTTTTCCTCTTAGCTATAATCATAGTTGTAATCCATAATGTCAAAGATTAAAAATAGATTACTCATTTTGGATAAAATAAATGAGGAAATTGACAAAATGCAAACCCTGGATAAAACCCTCCATAAAGTGAACTGATCTAGTATTAGCTTCCTCTGATAGAGAAAATAAAGAATATCTTAATACCGCTGTTCAGTTCAAGATCAGTAGTCACTTCAATGCCAGGTTCATCTTAGTCGTCAGTAACAGTTCATGCTCGACTCACCCTCCCCTTGGAGAAAAACAGGAGATTAGTGACCTCCGACTGGCTGCCTCATCCCATCCGTGATGCAAAACCATGGACTGCTCAAGTGCCTAGCATTTCCGACCACTTTATCTGAGCAATCTCAACAAATGCTCTTCTCACATACCCAAACCCTATTCCCCTGACAATCCCTCCCTCCCGCCCGCACACTAACCCACCTCTGCTCCTGAACGTGGCGTCAAGTCCATTATGCCAGGTGTTAGACGTGGCTATAGGGTTGCCATGTCGTTAGTAGCGGTGCTAATGTAATGCTATCCAAGGACTGCCTGCCTGGCCTGGGTTCGGGCAGACAGGGAGTCTGACCAAAGCGTGGCATCGATTCTAATGGGCTTTTTAGGCCTGTAATGATGGGAATCTGTTCACGCCTCAGCTGTCATGCCTAATTACAGCCAACCAAACAATGACTCCATTCACACTGGCTCAGGTTTCTGCGCCTCCGCTCTCTCTCGGTCTCACACACACTTTCTCCATCACTCCTCCATTCTTTTAAGCCACTGAGTGATCTGTGCAGAGAGGTCTATGCCTGGCCAGTTGTATGAAATATACATCAGACATGTTGGCACTCAAGCAACATACATCAGCTGTGTGAAACAATATATACTCACTCTCTAAATCTGTACAGCATGGTGGAGCCTTTTGAATGACACGGTAGGCTGGCTCCGCTTTTAAATGGCGAACAAAATCGTAACTGGTCCCTGGTCGCCTAATATTCAATTAAGGCAAAGACAGACTGGAGCAACTGTAGACAATTAGCCACTAATGTGTGAATTATGAGGTGAGAAGTAACTGTTTCGACATTAGATACTAAGATGCTTTGAGGAAATAATTTATAATGCATTAACAGGGTTTGTACTGATGCTTAAGGGTGTAAAATGATTGATTTTAAAGTTTCTAATGTGCTCAATTTTTTAAGTAGAATAATGGTAAAATTATCAGGAAACATCAACATGTCATAGTTTCATAGTTTTAGTAACACTTTCTTTGGCACAGTCAAGGGCAAGTCTCAGTTCCAGTCTCCTTTCCAGTTCTATGGATTAACTGAATAAACTGGACTTCATAGCTTTGTTAAAAATGCAAAATGTTACGTTAGACTGAGGACCTGAAAAGTCATTAATTCACCTGACATTTAAGTTTCTTAAAGAAAAGTATTCAAGTGGCGTTTCATAATAGGTTTGAGTAACGTGTTAGGTTCCACTGAGAATAAAAAATATCTAGGAATTTAAAGTAACCGGCTGAAAACATAAACAGAAAGCAAGTAACCTGTGCAATAACTGACAGCCAGCATCATGCTAGTTAACTGCTAGCTAGTGCCATTTCAGCATGTTCAGGAACTAAGGTTATTCCGCTCCTTTCATTTAGAAATGTAGCTGCTGACTTTTCTGTAAAGGTTATACAAGCCATGTTATACGTTCTGGAAAAATTAATTTCACTTACATTTCATTTCACTATACAGTATGTTCATAGACCGGATCAACTTAGAATGTAAACAGCTCAGATTTGCAAGTGTGTAGAACCAGGCAAAAGCTAGCCAAGCTCTTAAATCTCTTAAACCTAACAGGATTTCTGAGAGGATTTGTAAGCCATTGGTATATAATGATATATAATAATATAAGTTATATTAATACATTGTATGCTGCCGATATTAGCCAGGGAGGCAACATAAGCTCACCTGACAGGATTTCTGAGAGGATTTTTAAAATGAGATTATTAATAAAATAAAAAGCTAGCCAGCTAGGTAACATAAGTATCTGACAGATGCAGAAATGTACGTTATATATAAACATATTTTAGCATTTTTACAGCTAATGTTAGTCAAGGAGGTAACATAAGTAGACCAGGGAGGATTTTAAGTTATATTAATACCTTTTATAACTTCCTTTGCTAATCTTAATCAGACGGGTCGCATACGCTCACCTGACGTGATTTCTGAGAGAATTTATACATTCTAATAATTATTTACACACATTGTATGCTGCCGGTATTAGCCAGGGAGGCAACATAAGCTCACCTGACAGGATTTCTGAGAGGACTTTTAAGTTATATTAATACATTTTATAATTTCCATTGCTAACCTTAGGCAGATAGGTAGCATACACACACTGGACATAATTTCTATTAATAAAATTGAGAATCATCACTCATAAGTTAGCCAGCTATGAAACATAAGCATAGTTGACTGGATGCAAACAAGCTAGCCAAGACAAGCTCACCTGACAGGATTTCTGAGAGGATTTTTAAGTTATAATAATACATTTTCTATTTTCCATTGCTGATCTTAGCCAGATAGGTAGCATACACTCACCTGATGTTATTTCTGAGAAGATTTGCAAAATGAAATTATTAATAAAATTGAGAATCATGACTCCTAATGCTAGCCATCTAGGAAACATAAACACACCTGACTGGATGCAAACAAGCTAGCTATTACAAGCTCACCTGACAGGATTTCTGAAGGGATTTGAAATCATATTTATACACATTATAACTGGTACTGCTACTGTTGTAATGTTAACTATCACAGGATCATTGGTCAATGTTACAGACTACAGGCTGTGGTTAAAGAAAGGGTCAAACAGCCATATTGCAAAAATGTCTACAAAAAGGTAAGAGTGTTAGCTAACTAGTAGCCTACATAGTGGCTAATACTACTGACTAATTATCTACTTTGCTTTATGTAGCTACTGCTTTTTCTTTAAATATTTCCCTGGAAAAGTCTGAACCACATTAAAAGTGCTAACCCCCCCCCCCCTTTCTAAGCATTGTACAAACCTGCATAAAGCAGACCTGTGAATAGCCATTGAGTTGTCACTGACGGCTCAGATTTGCAAGTGTGTGGCACCAGGCAAAAGCCGACCAAGGTCTTAAATCTCGGAGTTATTCACCATCAGCGAGAAGCTTCCCACCACCTCCCACTCAGAAATGTTTATGTACACAAGCTTTCAGCAGGGCACTTAACTTTAGGGCTCCGATCTATAAAGAGATAATTGCTGGGCGAGTGAAGGCAATGGCTCCTGCATCCAGCTTTGTCAGGTACCTTTGTCAAGCCTTACCTTTTATCTTAGTGTTAGCAATGTATGTGTGTGTGTGTGTTTGTGTATTTCTTTGTGTTGACTTTGCTATTGAGTGCGGGCTCTTTTGAAAATGCGTCTTTGTGAGGTGCATTACCTGATGGAAAAGTTCTGCCTCACACAGTACAGCGTCAACCTTTATGCTCATGCACTCTAGCAACTCTAATGCTCTGACACCAGATATACTATTAGACTTTTTAAAACTTGGATCTGATCATTTATTTACAGAAACATATGACAAATGATGCACTGTATGGATAGGCTTCTATTCTGTAGCTTTTAGGTATGCATGTTTCAACAGTCTTTGATGCGGTGTACTCAGTAGTCTCTAAGGAGTATTTAAATCTTCAGTACTTCAGTTCACTCTGGTGAGCTGGTGAGCGAGATACAGCCTAAGGACTATAGGGGGTTCCACAGACTAGTTGACCGATACGGTTAATAACGACAGGCTGTGGGGCGCTATCACAGAGATAAAAAACAAAACAGAAACTCTAAATTTGGTGGTAAAGAAAGCAGTGGACTCAACATTCTTTGAAAATATTTTAGGCAAAATAAAGCCAATACTAAAAAAAAAAGGCTTGCACTGTATCCCAGTGAATCCTCTTCTTCTGCGCAGTGAAAGAGTACTTTCAGAGCCACGGGTTGGACATCACTATGCAGTTCCCCTCGGGTGGATTACAGTTAGATCAGCTGTGCGTGCCAAATACAAAGTGGCCGATCCAGACACGTTTTCAGGTGCAGCTGATGCTGGAGATGAACATGGCAGAAAAACCGTACTTACATCATTAAGCCATCTGTCATTCAGCTACTATATGGAGGCTCTCAGTTTCAGAATCTGATATAATCTATGAATACAGCTGAGGTGCCAGTTTCCTACAAGAGTGCATTTAAAAAATTGGATTGTCTTTAAATAGTGTAATATGAAATATATAAATAAAATAAAACGAGCTATAACAACGCCCTGAATCCTTTATTTGCTTTAACAATGGAAAGATGGCATGGAAATAATAGAAAGATTCAAGTGATTCAACTTAATGAAAATTAGAAAGCATGCATGCTGTTGCCATTTGTATTTCTGTTGGTATATGTACATATTCCTGTATGTATGCATAAAGGTTTTACGCCTGCCTTGAGCAATGAACCAAACCAATTATTTCTGTTGTGATTTCACCGCAGTGCATGAGAAAAGGAGCAAGAATTAATTGGAAAACAAAATTGTTGCTTAAGCAGTTCTTGCGATATTGAGATTTACATTACATTTATCAGACACCCTTATCCAAAGTAACTTACAATGATCTGATTCATACAACTGAGCAGTTGAGGGTTAAGGGTCTTGCTCAAGGGCCCAATAGTGGCAGCTTGGTGGTGCTGAGAATTGAACTCATGACCTTCCAGTCAGTAGCACAATGCCTTAACCACTGAGCTTCCAAATTTCAGAAATTTGGGCCTTTACGTCATAATATACTATATGGCCAAAAGTTTGTGGACACCTAACCATGGCAGCCATATGTGTTTTTTTTTAACATTCCATTCCAGATTTATTCCTGCTTTGGTGTTATAATGAGCTGCAATCTTCTGGGAAGGCTTTCCACTAGATTTTGGAGCGGGGCTGTTTGGATTTGTGTACATTCAACTACAAAAGCATTAGTGAGATCAGGCACTGATGTTGGGTAAGGAGGCTTGGCGTGCAGTCAGCATTTTAGTTCATCCCAAAGGTGTTCAGTGGGATTATGGTCAGGGCTTTGTGCAGGCCACTCGGGTTCTTCCACTTTGCTGTGTGCACAGGGACATGCTGGAATAGGTTTGGGCCTATTGGTTGCAGTGAAGGGATAATGTAATGCTACAACATAAGACAACAAAGACAATTGTGTTCCAAATTTGTGGCAACGGTTTGAGGAAGAAGAACTACATATCGGTGTGATGGCCAGGTGTTGACAAACTATTGACCATATAGTGTATATTGGCTAGTGAAGTGCTAAATGTTTTGTTTTGATTATTTGATGATTTGATTTTATTAACTAGGTGGCTCTACCATTAAAAAGTTCATAAGTTTAGGCAAAATGGTTTTTGAGCTGTTGCCTAAAAATGCTTTGAGCCTATGCACACCACCTAGAGGCACAAACCTTCTTATTTGGTATCAGACTTGTGGGGGTACAACCACCCCAAGTGTCATGTTGATTCTATGATATTACTGACACAAGATTGGTGAAGGAAAAAAACAGAAGAAGAAGAAGAAGATGAAGAAACACTGCTATGGCGGTCATAAATTAACATACCAATAAAATGTTATGATATTGCATTTATGCAACCTTCATGACCATACAGTCATCAGAGAACTACTTAGGGATTGGATGAGGCCATCTAAAGAGAAGCTTGGCACAAACCTGACTTCATCTTCAACCTTGGGAAGTCTCAATGTTGCTGAGAAATGACTGCTAGTAACAGCTATGAATATCCCAATCCCCAATTGGCTAATTTTCAGTCAGCTTGTAAGAGGAATGAAGACTGATAGAGAAAGCATACAGGCAGATGGAGGACATAACCACTGGCAACACTCTTTCTCAGAGCTGATCGGGTATAATAAGATTTATTTATGTTGGCAAATTGTTTTACAGAGACTATAAAAAAGATAAAACCACAAGACGGTGAAAATACAGGAACTTCCTTGTATTGTATTTCCAACAACAAGATAACAGTCATTTTTTTTTAAATATGGAGAGTAAATCTGCAGCCTCAAGGTAGTCTGGGAGTAAATTCCTTTGTCTGGGTCCATAAACACACAGAAGAGACACTTCACACTTCAGCTAGATTGTAGGTTGCAGTGGGTTCGGAGTGTTCTTGATGGCATATATTTCTTAATCATGTCACTTAGGAAACTGGTGAATGTGCCCTGAGTTGTTGGCTGTCTTCTTTGAGTGTTAAGAGCAAACTCCAAAATAGCATCAGGGCTATAAGTTAAACATTGGTCTTAAGTGGGAAAAAAACTTATCAAGTAATTTATTTATATCTAGCAGTGTCCAAAATTTATTTAGTATGATTTATTTCATGCTAATATATTCTTCTGACAACACCATCATACTCTGAAGTACCAGAAAAACTGGTACAGTAGCCTACGCAAAATACATAGCAACACCTCCAATGCATGTCATTGCTTGCGTCTGCCAGTGTGTATATAAAGCGACAGACATCTATGGAAGCTTCTAGAGCAGTTTCCGCTATGAGAAGTTATCATGATTTTGCAATTTTCAACTCGGTTTAATAGTTGTAGCGTGTGAGATGGGTCATAGCATTTCGGAGGTTTTGATTTTGAAGGGTGTACTGTGACTACAAGAATTCCTTCAAAACCTCAAACTTCGGACAGCAGTGAGCCCGTAGAAAGACTCTGGGTGAACATGAGCAGCGTCGGCTGGCAAGAATCGTTTCACGTGATAGACGTACAACACTTCCTTAAGTAACACTGGAAAGTCATTGCTGTAGCCTCAAAAAAACATCAGCGTGAGGACAGTGCAACGTTTCCTCCAAGATCCTGCAGGGGACCTACCAAGTATTAACTGCTATACCAGTTTTTCTGATACTTGTACTCAGTATCTTGGAGATTGCTCAGACGACTGTTTGCTGTGTAACTGTGTTAACTGTGTAATACGTATACCAGCACTGCATTCTGAAATGCTGACTCCAAGAATTGCAGGTTCAACTATTTCTATGTTCATTAATATGAGATTTTGAAAATGCTGAGTGCGAGAAGCAGCTCTTGGTCTATGAGCTAACAGTGAAACCCGGCCATTGTCCATTTATGTTTGAGGTTGTTGAAATAGCATGAACGCATACAGCGTCAACCAACAAATTAACACAAGAATCACTGAATACATGAGAAAAAAAAATCAATTTAAACATACTGAATGTGTTTCAGAGTGGACCTTTCTTTCACTTTTTCTTATCCGCACTACTTAGGTTGAAGCATCTGTAAGTGGAGATCCACAAATCTGTTAGTGTTGGGACTCTAGCTTATCAAATTCAGATCATTTTTTTAAGGCTTTTTCTTAGATGTTACGATGTTGTAGTTATTAGTACTGCCTACTGCAATCACACTATTGTTATCCGTCAGGAGTATTGGGGTAGTTTTGTCTGGAGTTCAACTGCCACAATTTTCAAAATATTGACACTGTTTCAGCTCTAAAACATCCGACACGGTCGGGATCGGTGCGCTTGTTTAAGGCTAAAGGATCTGTGCACTCGTTTACCCTCCACACTCGTTTTTATTGCCCTTTTTTCCCATCTACTTCCATTTCAGTTTCTATTTTTTTGTCATCTGTACTTCTGCTTGAATAACACATCGCATACACACTATGACCAGTCTGATCAGATGTATTTACACTCCCAGCTACTGTATGCTCACACACACACACAATCATGTGTCTGATTAAAAGTATTGGCACCCCCAAACTATGGACTTACACACACACACTAATGCGAATGGTGCTGATGCTAAAGGCACTGCTTTGCTGCAACCACACTCACATCTTATTAGGAGCAGTAGCAATTTGTGAACATAGAAATGTGTTGTATATACTTCTTGTGGACTTCTATAGGCTCATGCTATGGAAATGGGGTGTGGTAGATCATTTTACAGCCATGCAACTACCTTACATCATGCTTGAGGTTTACTCCTGAGGTTCACTGCTCACTCATTGTCATGTTAGAGATCTTTCATTACAAATTTGTATGCCCACCATTTAACTAAGAATGCTTAATCGGTCTTAAGTAATCCTGAGACTATTATTAAGAGTAATTCTCAGAATTAAGAGTAAATACTAGCCCTGAGATACACCCCTTTCTGTTACTATGTTTGTGTAAAACAAATCGCTATATACGACTGTCAGTTTGTTATTCATTCCTTTTTTTTTTTTATTTCTCACCATGGGCATTTTAGACATTAAGAATAAATGCGCAGTATAATTTGTTCAAGGCCAGATGGTGTTCCTCCCTTTTTGAGCTTCCAAGTGTTAAGGATCTTTTCCGTGCAAGCTGCCGCAATCCAATCCTGCATCCCATATCGTTTTACAAAAGACTAAAAACTATAGGATGATGTGGGGATTTTATTCTGTTCCCGCTAAGCCATAGTTGTCTCCTTCTTGGGAACAACGGTGCTAGTAATTTGTTAATGTAACCGTTTAAGCATGTCGCTTATTATTAATTTATTGAGTGTTCTTCAGTTCAAACATTTTCCAATTAGGTGTTTCGTTAAAAGATTTATGCTAATAAATAAATGATTGTTTAGTTATTCATTTGAAAGCATGTTATTTATATACATAGTAGCTACTATGAATTATTCACAGTAAAACTAAGCAGTTGCAGTCACTAGTGTGAAGAGCATATGCAAGTCTTGATGTTTTGCTGAATTTTTGCTTTTAAACAAATGTTAATGGTAAACGGATTATTTATATTCATTAGTCAATTTTATAAAATGTTATTAAATTGTTATTTAGGGTGACACGGTGGCTCAGTGGGTAGCACCGTCACCTCACAGCAAGAAGGTCCTGGGTTCGATCCCTGGGTGGGCCGGTCTGGGTCCTTTCTGTGTGGAGTCTGCATGTCCTCCCTGTGTCCGTGTGGGTTTACTCCGGGTACTCCG
>JAOVYV010000029.1:4561255-4572897 GCA_025674545.1 Hassar affinis
CTACACCATACTAATAAATTATTGTGGTCTAAAATGACAGGTGTTTCAGTTTCATTGTCTAACCCCTGTATATAGTAGTAATAATAAACATGTGCTGTTATAACAGTAGTGTGTGTAGTCTACAGGACAATATGTATTTAGAATGAAAAGAGTCTAGAGTTATAGTATGAGGAGGGATAGTTCAGCTATTTCTACGTAGTCTGATTGCTGTGGGTACAAAAGAACGTCTGAGGCGTTCCGTCTTACATTTCGATACCGTAAGAATTTCTTTTTTGCTAATTTTCTTGGCTCATTTCCTGATTTTTCAAAAGCTGAAAAGCTTTGAAATGCTTGACGTGATAGGTAGTGCAAAGAACAATGTTTCTTTATAGAGATATTAGATCGGAAATAGTGTATTCGTACCAGCCAATCACATTGCTTTCATTGCCTGCACCATGGGTTGCCAGGTTTTAGCAAAATTTCCAGTTGAGCTACATCATAAAAAATGCATAAAAGACGTTAAACTAGACGGAAAAAATGTGGGCACCGGAAAGGCGGACATGTTTATTTATTCTACTGTCAGCCTATGCTTGGAAAACATGGCCACCATGGTGCACATCCATTTTTGATGTACAGACCTATTCACTCTGTAATAGTTGCAATATATACATTGAAATGGTTCTGTATGCGGTGGACACACTGTTTGCACTTGCTCTTTGATTACTTATTTGTTTGTTGTTATTTATTTATTTATTTTCTTTTTATTTTTCCGAATTTGACATGAAAAACAGCAAACCAGCAAAATCATTAATATGGTTGTCATGACAACTGCTCCTCCAACAACAAAAATGTAAATTCTTTGAGCATGTGGCAACATGATTCCTGCCCCAATGGGCCTCTGTTAGAGCTTATTCACATGTTTGACAGCTAGATGCAAATAATAACTATTGTGTTAAATAGGGATATAAACTATTAAGAAAATAAGAAAATTACTAGAACTTCTGTGAAATAACATTTTTTTAAATTGTTGGTCACTCACAAGATGAAGCTGGTATTTTAGCAGAATTTATAGAATTGTGAATGAGGCCTATATGAACATTTGTTGAACGGTTGATGAATATGGCTGAGCTCTGCCTTCAACCCCACCGAACAAGTCGCCCCCTAAATAATTGAATTTGTTATTTAACTGACTACGACAGATAATGCTATTAAGAAGAGGAACCAGGAAGGACTACAGGATATGAAGACTAAATGGAGTTGTACTTCTACAACCCCACCTTGACTCACCAAGCTCTTGAAAGACTAAATGGGGTTGTAAATTGAATGCTCTTTGGAATGCTCGATTGTGTTGTCTGTTCGAGACTTGGCACAGATTGTGCAGCTTGCCACCCGGAGCAGAGCAGGCACAAGAGGCAATATATTGGCGTTCTGAATCATCTTCTCATTGTTGACAGGACAAATTGAAATCTCTCTGAAGATGTCCACTCCATATCTCATGTGCTATTTCCTGATTAGTATGGGCCAGAATATGGTCCAGACATGGATACTTAAAATCGTATTTTCAAACCTCCCGCTCTACTTCTTTTAATGCTGCACATGTGGCCTACTATACGTGCTTGCTTGCTTCTGGGTTAATTTGCACTGAATGTCCTCCTTCTGAGAACTCAGAAATGAAGCGGTTTAGGTCAAGGATGTTTTAAAATCGGTGCACCCTCGCAGGAACTTGTTCGGAGATCATTTATGCGTGGAGATTCTCACGCCCTTCATTTCCCATACGTGCAATTCTGATTCCATGGATGAAGAAGAGTTTATAGTTGCTTCCTGGAATTATTCCGCTTTTGGGTGCAGAGGGATGTGGACCTTGGATCATTAAAAATAGAGCTGGAACCTTGTGTGATGTTGTTAGGGCATTGTTCCACTAAGCCTAGAGCATAAGATGTGCTAATGAACACTTCCACACTGAGGTAGATACATAGCTCAAAACCATGAAGAATCTTCACTAGAACCGGATATAATATAAATGCTGTACTTTCTTTCCCTTTCCCTCTAATAAAATGGAAACCTCCAGATAAAGAGCTAGAATAGGAATTACTGTACCAGCATTCCCATTTCTTTTTTTTACCAAGCATGTGAAGCAGATAAGATTCATTGATTTCCAGTAACCACTTTATCATGGTCAGGGTTGAGCTGGATCTGTGCCTATCCTGTGAACAATGAGTGTGAGGTAGGAATACATCCTGGAGGGAACGCCGGTCGGCATAGGTCACCCTGTACACACACGTTGACACATTCAGTCACACCTAGGTAGCCAAACCAGCATGTTTTTGGAAGGTGAGAGGAAAGTGGAGAACCTGGAAGAAACCCATGCAAACACAGGAGATCATATGATACTTAGCATAGTCAAGCAACCTGAGCTTAAAATCAAACTGGGGACATTAGAGCTGGGAGGCGGCAATACTACTGGTGCTGCGCCACCATGATATCTAGTGCTAAAAAAAAAAATCAAGCATAAGTCATCAGCACAAACAGCTGGTCATGATTCCTGTGAAGATGACTCACCTTCTTTATGGAGAAAACCTTCTTGTTGCCAGTATTGGCAACACTTTTATTAAGTATTGCAATAAAGGCAACGATGCTAACCTAGTCGCCAACTGAACACGAGGTGCTGTGCAACAAGAGCCAGTGCCTGTGAGCTTTCACCTCATCGATTCAGACAGGCAGGACTGGAGTTAATTACCCTCGACTCTCTCCCCCTTGCAATCACTTGCTTACTAGGGCGATCATTATTCTACTTCGCCCCCACGCCAACCCCACCCTTGCTTCATTCAAAGAGGTGTACACTTTCAAGGCCAGAACATTTGTGGTAGTGGCTGCATGGGGAAAACCAGAGCTCCGTCATCAGTAATCAGATTTCAATTGCGGCGTCTTAGAGGTCGCATCAATTTGATTTTCTCCCCATGAGCAAAGTGATTAGTGGCTCTGCGCTGGAGGGTTTGAAAGGTGGGTGGGGGGTCAGGTGAAAGACCCCAGAGCAGTCCGCCTCTTTAGCCCTCCTCCCTGTCCCCTCATACACCCCTGATTCATCCAGTCTTGGATGCTTGGGACCATTCAGATTATAAAATAAAATAAAATAAAATAAATAAAAAAAAATAAAATAATAATAATAATTATAAAAATAAAACTTATTATTATTATTATTATTATTATTATTATTATTATTATTATTATTATTATTATTATTCATTTCTGTAAGCATTTTAATGAGTTCTCCTAAAGGAAGCAGGGGAATGAATATGATCCCTGTGCTGACACATAGGTCACTTTTGGGCTTATTAAACTCCACGCAAAAACACAACAAGTCCCTCAATTGCATTCCAACGTAGAACAGATGCGAACCTCCCTTTCCGTGAATTAATCGAACAATACCACAATACCACCATGATGTCACACAGAGTAATTAGTAATTAATGACATGTCTCCTTTTAATGTCTACACGCACTCAAGTGCACACAACAGACACACACACACAGATGCACACACGCACATGCACAATGTGCTTTTTTTTTATATAGCACAAAAGAACATGCATGAGGTTCAGCATGTGTGCCAGGACATGTATGCATTGTGCTGGACTTCAGATGTTAGCGCTCCCCCTTCCCTTCCTTTCCCTTCCTCTCGGAGGCAGTGGGTTAAAAATAATGTACCGCTTTCTGCAAGAGAGAGGGAGAATGAGAGAGGGAGAAAGGCAGACAGTCCGGAGCCACGGGTCCTCTCTCTCTCTCTCATTCTCTCTCTCTCTCTCTCTCTCTCTCACACATACACATACACACACACATATATACACACACACAGACTTTGTCTTGCTATACTTGTGAGGACCTTCCACTGACATAATTATTAATGCAGCAAATTAAAGCTATGCCTAACCCGAATTCTAAACCTAACCCTAACCTTAACCTTATTGGTGAAAATGTGACTTTTTGGCTCTTTTACTATTATTATTATTTTAATTATTGTTAAAAACTAAAACAAAAAAAATGTTTCTTAATGGGGACCTGCAAAAATATCAGATATTCCTATACTTGTGGGGACATTTGGTCCCCACAAAGATATAAAAAGATGCACAAACACTTACACACAGAGACACACACACACTCACAGAATTTGTTTTGCTATAGTTGTGAGGACCTTCACTGATGTATTTGTTAATGCAGCTAATTAATGCTGTGCCTAACCCTAACACTAAGTCTAATCCTTTAACCTAAAAAGACACCTTTTTGGCTTTTATATTTGATTAATATTTGTTAAAAACAAACAACTCAATTTCCTTATGTGGGCCTGCAAAATGTCCCCACAAGGTTTTTAATATCAGATATTCCTGTCCTTGTGTACCATAAATACATGGTACACACACAGGCCCAATTTATTTTTTACTAATACTAATACACCCATAAATGTCCTAATATACTCAGTAATAGCCCATCATCTCTTTAGCTGAAGCTCATCTCCACTCAGATAGAGCGCCTCTGAATTTGCTCAGCCTAGTTTTCTTTGTACTGGTGTGTAATTCAGGACAGGTTGATAAGCAGAATTTCCCATGTTGTTGGTGTAATGCTGGAAGTACAATCAAATACAAGATAAGCCTTGTCAATGATTTCTTTAGACCCCGAAAAATAAGCTATGGTGTAAAGTTTAGATCTAACCAAAGCATGTTCGGTACATGGCAACATAATGACGCTTGTTTGTTGATGAAGTGTTCTTTTCTGTACAACAGGCGGCTCGGTGACACCATTGTGGTGTGGGGACATGTGTGGGTGGCCAGAAACAATGACTCACAGGTGATCCGCCTACCTCTCCCTCCCTTCCAAAAAGAGAGAGAGTGCTTGCGTGAGGAAGAGTGGGGCGTCTGCTCTACTGCTACTGCCAGAGATAAGGCTGTCTCCAGCTGATCACGCACACCTCCTGTCAACTGTCTGCTTCTTATCACGTTCTGCCTGGGCAACAAAGTGTCGGCCGGGTAATTAGCCCCATGCGGCTCCATATAACAAACAAACACGCAACCTTGGTTGTCTCGGAAGTGAGCTCTAAAACCATGAACATTTACTCTCTGCTTGCTTAAGATCACTGTTCATAAAGGGACTGCAAGCTGGATTCACGATCAGTTTGAATGACAGGAATGGCCATCAGGAGATATTGTATACTTATAGATATGTGATCATCATTTGAGCTTGAGCTCTGGAGAAATAAAACCAATAAATGTTTATTGTGATAGTGCTAGTCCGATGTTTAAGTGACAGTCCAGAACAGTTCATTCCTCATGGCTTCTCTGTAAGGCAATACTGACTACAGTGCTTTAGTAATGTAATTGATAAAGAGCACTAATGAGCATCAATTCCTAAGAAGGAAAAACATGTAAAACTTTTATCATTAGAGTGTGCTTAGGCTGCAAATATGGCTCTTATTGATTTCCAGCTAGTGATTGATAGTACCTTCCTATGTAACAACTACTGTATTCAGCAGTATTTGAGTTAAACAGATTTGTGGTAAGTTTGTGCTGGTAAGTCATAAAGAATTAAATCAGTTCTTTTCAAGCTCACTGCTTACGTTTTGCAGTAACTACTCCATCCTAGAGTACAGAACCTATGCTGGGAATAAAAAAGCAGACTGTGGATGTCCAGAGTAAGTGACCCTGTATACGCACTCACTCACACCTAGAGTAGCTGACCTCCTGGCATGTATGTGAGAAGTCAGAGATAATCAGAGAACCCGAGGGAAACCAATGTAGATATGGGGACAACCTGTGAAAGGAGCTGAATGGTACCTGTGTTGGTACCATACCTCCCCCATTTATTTGTTTTTGTATACACCTTCATGTATATCATAATCAATTCAGCACTGTCCTGGCCAGGGTTGCAGTGAATATGGAGCCTAAAAATCTGGAACACTGGGTGCAAGACCATTATACATACTGGGTGAGGAACCATCCAGAAATGCATTTTGGACCAGTATGAAAACCTGAAAATGTGAAAAATATGAAAGAACATTCGAATCAGACAGCAAATCCCCAAGGCATCGCTTAGAATGACACTTCAAAGAGCATGCCAGTTGATAACAGCTGTTTACTCTGCAGACACATGATGTAAGATAACCCAAGCATGACCTTGAAATCCAATAAGAATCGTATATACATCTGCTTCACTTGCTAGTAGCCACCAGGCACCACACTTTCATGTGACCGCATCAGCCTCCATCAGCTTCCCATGTTTGCAGCTTAGAAAGCATTTTTAATGATGCACATGACCTCCACCTCCATGGCGTCCACTTAATCAGCCATTTATCCTATTAGCATTGTGAGCGAGCAGCACTTAAGTCCCTTATCAGTCAAATCTACTTAAGCCTCCTTTGTCGGTCAGCGGTGTCTTTGTGAATATGCAGAGATCAGTGAATAAATCTGGATCTTCCTTGAAAGCTTGTCGGACACATTTAAACTTGGACTGACAGGTGTCCATTGTATTCCCTGACCCTTGAGGTGCATGAGGACAACTGACTACTTCCTTTTCTCTCGATTAAGGATGTGGAATAATGTCATTGTGCCCTCTAAGGATGAAAAGGCTGCAGGAGAAGCAGTCATTTTTCTCCAGCTAAGCTTTGGTACATAATTTACAACACCAAAGAGGTCTGGGGCTGTCCCAGTGACACTGACCTCCTGACCCCCTTGACCTTAAGGGATTATTATGACAAAAGTGGGCTTTCCCTTTTAATTCCGGGCTGGGTGGGTTATTTGACTGACCCATTGCTGAAGTTAACCTCTAACCCTTCAACCTGAGGTCTATGATTCAATTTTCATTAGAGGCTCCTTCAGATGAATTGAGGAGAATGCATTAAAAAAATACACAGGATAAAGACACATAGTAGAAGGCTTGACTAATGGTAGACCCTGTGTTTGAGATGAACAAAAGAGAAACATATTAACGTTCAGGAAATTTTGTAGACTTCAGAACCATACATTTTGAAATATTTGCACTGAACATGCACTGAAGCACATGATATTATCCATGCATGCTGGGAGTTGGGACAGTCCATTATTGCAATGATCAGTGTTCCTGGCACAAACCCAACAAGTTGAGCATTCATATTAATAAATAATATAAATTATTTGGTTGGAGGAAATGGTTGGAAAATTGTTTGTGGTAAAACCAAATGGTTTGGAAACCACACCATGGAAAGGAAAAGAAAGCAGCATGAGGGGTCACTGTAACCCCTATTGCACTTATTCTCCAGGACTTTTGAGGTGACATATTGCCAGACTCCCCCTTGCTCAGACCTGTAAGAAGGCCCAATCAGGCCAAGAACACCAGGAACTCTAAGTGAATAGGAGGACTACTAGACAACCTGGCCAGACAGACAACAGTGGGATCCTAGGCCTGTGGGAGAAATATGAAGCTCAGGCTCTGGTATTTTAAGAGGGTCTGAGTAGCTCTGGAGCCAGTTGTCAATCAATAGGTGCACACATTCATGCAAAATGGCTGGCTCCAAAGAAAAATATTGACAGAGTTTAACAACCGTGTGATAGACAGAACTTCATGTTCACCTTTGAGCTTTGGGTCTCCACCCTCACACTTTTGTAATCCTGTATTCTATTTATGTTTGGAAATACTTAAAGGACCTGTTCATGAGTTCATGGGTTTTCATTGGTCTGTGTAAATGCTTTGATCCAACACTTATTGTCCACTGGTCCTGCCAATTAAATGCCTTATTCTTTGCATATTTGTTGGGAAGTTATTTTTCCAAAGACTCCTCTTGGCAAACATGGCCAAGTGTTTAGTAGTGTGTCCCTCAGCAACGGCACAATTCGGATCTTCTCAGCAATGATTGACGTTGAATTGGCGCTAGAACCGGATTCTGTCAGAGAGGTTTCTCTGCTTGGTTTCTCAGCCAAGTAAATCACTGCAGAAGAGAATGAAAGAGCAAAGCCATGAGATGACTTTGATGAGCAAGGCAGACTTGCTTCAAACCCTGTCCTACCACATTGCCAGTATGGTCCCACATTACTGGTACACTCCAAAACAATAGATGCAAAATGTCTTGCTTCAACATAAACGCAAATAAGATTTAAATATCAGAAGGATAATAAGGCAGTGTACAAGAAAACTGTTTTAGAATACTAGTGAATACAATTTAACATTAGCCACCCTTTCAGCAGATATTTTAGGATAGTTTGTACTAAAGAGTCTTGTGGATGGAGTCTGTCTCCAGAGACATAGATTGGAAGTGACCACTAGCTTTATCAAAAGCAGCACGTGCCTGCTGTTTGTTAGTAAAAGATTGGCCGGGACACATCTGTAAGCAGTTGTGCAGCAGGATATGCTAGAGAGGTCTGGGAGGTGGGTGATGAGGTGCCGTTGACCTCCTCCTGAACTATATGTCACTTAACCTGCATGTTGGATGTCGGTCAGCCTATGCCACATGGGGTCTCCTTAAGTGGCAAATTTGATTCCTAACTTGGAGGCACAATTGAGCTGTGACCCTTAGCTTAATTTGGGAAACGGAGACGATGGCAGTCCTTTTCAAGTCAATATCAGAATTTAAAAATTTTGAAACAATTCAGCATATGGAGCAGGGAGTTTTGATAACATTTAAGCCCAGTCTGACTCCACCCACATGTTTAAAGTGATTTCTTCATGGAGCCCACTTGATAAGAACAAGCATAAATCAATTGCAGAAATGGAACCTTGGAACTCTGGAGCATTATAAAATGTAATCCAGAATCATGTCTTTTTGTTTTAAATGAATGCATTTTTAGCAATAATTTGACTTAATTGACTTCAATTAGTAATGATCCTGATTTAAAAAAAAAATAATATTCATTACAGCATAGAGTAAAAAAAATGAGAAAACTATGAAGCATATATACTGATCAGCCATAACATTAAAACTGATGAGAGGTGAAGTGAATAACATTGATTATCTCATTACAAGGGTAGCTGTTCAGGGGTGGGATATATTATGCAACAAGGGAAAGGCCAGTTCTTGAAGCTAATTTATTGAAAGCAGGAAAAATGAGCAAGTGAAAGGATCTGAGCAATTTTTTGACGACCGGGTCAGGGCATCTCCAAAACAGCAGGTCTTGTGGGATGGTCCCGGTATGCCATGGTTATTAACTAACAAAAGTGGTCCAAGGAAGGACAACTTGCATTCTGATAACAGGGTCATTGGTGCCCAAGGCTCAATGATGCGCACTGGGGGCAAAGGCTAGCCTGTCAGAGCTGTTTGGTGGCACAAGGTGGACCTAGACAATATTATACAGGTGGATCGGTGTACAAGAACATTTCCATATTACGCCAAGCCAATGCGATGTAGTTATGAATCTGCCTTGCCACAAAAAGTTGAAAGCTTACAGTTATCTGATTTACAGTGTCCATCTGTCTACAGCAACTGTACACAAAAAAATTGGTAGCCTAATTGAAACACTAGTACTTTGACCAGGCAGTAACTAAGAAGAATAAATGTTCTCTGTATGTCCATATACAGTACATATAGTCTTTGTTTGTTCCATAAGCTTCATGACCACATAAAAGCAAAGACCACCTACTTACACTGTTTTAATTTTCTTGCATCATGTAAGATACCGGACCTACCTCCATACCTCCAGTCTCCTGTGAAAAAATAGTGCTCTCAATACTGGTATTATCTAGTCATTCTGAATAATGTTTCTGAATAATGAAATAATATTCAGTTTGCAAGAAGCAAGAGTGTGCCATGAAAATAAATGTATGAGGACAGGAGTATAGGGCAAGCAGATAGAGCCTGAGTCCAGGTGTCCGTTTCACTGCTGAATGTAGAGCTGTCTAGCCTCCCTCAAGTAGAGCCTTAGGCTAGTAAACACTAATTCAATGTCAGTCCCTGAAAATGCTCCCTGGCTGGAAAAGGTCACCTCCTTCCTGTGCTGCTGCATGGAGTTGCCCCCAATGCAGCCAGTAAGCGGAGCAGGCCTGGAGAATATGTTTTCAATAATACCTCGTCAGGCCAAGTTAACATCTCTGACTAGTGTTGTTTGCGGGGGTTATGAGTCACTTTTCCTACCATTTTCCCCATGTTTTCCTCTGAGCAGGTATGGGTATTCAAGGTCACGGGTCACTGTCAGGCTACAAAATCACATTAAGGCCTAAGGTTTGACTTTCACCGCTGAGCTGCGTAGAGCAGTGTGGTGGATCGTGTACTGTGCCATTTGCACAATCCACTGTATCAGAAATGGTCCTTGACGCCATGTTGCTGGGCATAATGTCTTCCATAATCACTGGCAATATGGTTCAAGCTTGTCTTAAATCAAGGAAGACTGCAAGGTTGTTCTTTTCTTTTACTTACACATAAAATTGGTTTACAAACTAGCAAAAAACAAAGAGAATATTATGGTAACACCAGCACAGCAGTCTTTCAAGATTATACGGGATGATCCTAATATTGCTATATCAGACTAGGCAATAACATATTCTCTCTATGTCTCTGCTGTCATTAAACAATGAAGATAACCTAACAATAGACCTGTGATTATAAAAAATAGTATATTCAATTCAAATTTATTTCTAAAGCACTTTTAACAATGGATAATGTCCCAAAGCAGATTTACAAAGATGTAACTTATATTGTAGGTTTTATTATAGGTTTTATTCCTAACTGTTATCCCTAATGAGCAAGCCATACACACATACATATTAGTTAACACAATGCCTGATGTTTTGCAAGACCACAAACCTCAACTTGTCACCAAACTTATTTAACATTTTCTTCTTGCACAATTGTACAATGTAAACCTGAGTTAACAGAGCAAAAAGATGAAGGAAAAAATCTGTCTATCTGATGGGACTTCTTTGGGGTTTTTTTCATGTTATACACTATATAGCCAAATGTTTGTGGACAACTGACCATTACCCCCATATGAGGTTCTTCCAAAACTGTTGCCATAATATTGGAAGCACACACTTGTAGTGTCTTTATTTAGTGTAACATCACAATATACCTTCACTGGAACTAATGCGCCCCAAAGCTGTTCCAGCATGCCAATGCCCCTGTGGCACAATATGAGGTCCATGAAGACATGGTTTTCCAAGGTTGGTGTATTCCCACAGCCACATTCTCATTTCCGAAAGAGTAGAGATTATTATAAGAGCAAAGAGAGGACTAAATCTGGAATGGTATATATGGGTGTGACAATCAGGTGTCCAAAAACTTTTGGCCATGTGAAAGGTATTTCACAACAAAAAGACAATACCATTTCTGCTGCCTGTTGAATTTCATCCTACACAGAGAAATGAATCATTACTAAAGGGTTATTTGTTAGTTTTTGATGTGAATTTAGATGTGCAATTGTTTGCCAAAAAAACAAACTGAATGAACAGTACCATACAAACCACTAGAAAGTCAGAGAGAGACAAAACTTCACACAGATCAAACACACTAGACCTGTGGCTGTAATTAGCACTGCAAATGAAAACCACAAGAGTACAATGTCACATGGAACTCATTCAAATGATAACCATAATTAGAATATAGACAAAAAAACAATACTATTTCAAGTACCAACTTGTGTGTGTTACGAACCAGTACGCCACGCCCACTTCCTTCTCTCGTTCCTCTAGTCCCTCGTATTAACCTTTCACCTTTCT
>JAOVYV010000029.1:4639778-4651295 GCA_025674545.1 Hassar affinis
CCTATGTGGCTGGCTAGGCATCGGCTCCCCCGTGACCCTGAAAAGGAATAAGCGGCCAAGAAGATGAATGAATGAATTGTATATGCATTATATTAACTGCCTGTATGGAAATGCCTTACAATTTTGGTTCCAAACGCAAAATCACAACTCTGTTTACATTTACTCTTTTTTATGCTCTGTGCATGGTCATCCATGGCAATTCATCCATGTCAAATCCAGAAAACCGAAAAGCATAATGCTGTCCTGTACGCAAAGCTATTGACCCCCATTGTGCATTCCTCATGCACACTTCACACAGCAACACGGTTCACCAGTTCCACAGTATCACTGTAGATCCATTGTTAAGGAGGATCAAGGAGGCTCAAATTACTTTGCTACTACTACTACTACTACTAATAATAATACTACTACTAATAATAATAATAATAATAATAAACTATACTTGAATTATTATTATTATTATTATTATTATTTTACTGTTTTTGTGTGTACACATTTATGTGTTGTAGCAAAAGACTTTGGGATCTTGTCATGAGGGCAACAAATAAAGAAAGCAAAAGCTCCATTTCCCCAATTTGAAGGCACCCATGGGAGGAATAAGCAAGGGGAAATGTTAAGGCTGAGGTTACTGACGGTGTGTTGAAGCAGAGGCCCAGATTTACAGCTGCCTGGGGTGAAGGCTCACCGCACTTATTTCCCCAGCCAGTTAAAACAAATTGCATGCTCCAACCTCAGGACCCCTCTTTTTCCTCCAAGCTACTTAGGACAATGTTGTTCTTCCGAAATCGATCCAAATTATTCCAAAATAAATACCATTACATGATGGATAAGCTCTAATAATCCATGACTTAGAAGTATGGACGCCATTTGTTTTCCCCTCCTGGTCCTATAGTACCTTTATACTGTATTTCAGTGTGTTGTCCTCATATATTAATTTTTTTTTTAATTAACTTCAAACTGAACTTTTACAGCAGTTTATATTTAATTGCATAGACTAAATAATTATTTTTAACATTAATTATTGTTGTTTTCAATTTGACTTGAGCTTATTGTTAAAAATGTCATCTAATTTGATTTAACATCCAATCAGTCCATTTAATGGCTGTCAAATTTGCATAATTTTTAATAATTAATAAAAAAAATAATACTTAAAAAGCTGCAACTTTTTTATAAAAGTATTGTCTAATTATTTTTTATTTATGAGTATGAGTATCATTTTATATTCTTGCATAAGCTTCACAAAGCACAAAGTTATCCCTCCCACTGGCCTCATATCATGAAAATGAATTTTCTCCCAGCTATTATGTGTGTGTGTGTGTGTGTATGTGTGTGTGTGTATGTATATATATTTCCTCATATTACTAACTTCCCAAATTTCTTTCCGTTTGAACTCAATCAAACAGTTCCTATGGTTATTTCCATAGTGCTAATAAACAGAAAGTGTGAGGAGAACAAGGCACACAACATCACACATATATTTGGTTTCAAGTGGTACAATCATTTTGATCATTCCTTACTAAACAGTGAGCTTGTAGGGATTTAGCAAACAGTCCAGAAAAATGCTGCGGTAAAAATCTATTTGGATAGTCAGCCACAGAAGGTTTACAGAGTATTTGTGGCATTTCATCAGCTTATTATTTGAGAGTCAACAATTCAGCTGTTTCACTTTGTAGATGTTTACCAGATTATCTGTTTGGGGTGATATGTGGTGATTCATGTACATACCTGTATATTCTCAGGATAATTTTGTTGAACTTGAACTACTTGTACCCTAACCATATCCCTAACCCCAGTTCAACTAAATTTGTCTGAGCATGTGCAGATATGTTCATGAATCATCAGTCTTACTCTGTAAATAATCTGTTAAACATCTACAGACAAAGTGAAACGGATGAATTGTTGAATCTCAACTAATGTCACAAATACTCTGTAAACCTTGTCTGGGCTGACTATCCAAATAAACTGTGCTGCCTGCTTATTGCAAAAAGTAAAAGACTTCTGCATAAGATTAGAGTTTGTAAAAAGACAAGAAACAGGTATTGAAACTGGTGTGTCTCTTACAATGCTGTCTCTTCCTACTGAGAAATGATGATCATAATAACAGCATATTCTACAGTTATGAAGTCACCTGTGGGGTGTCAGGATCAAAGATGCATAGTACGTCAGGAAAATATGAATATTGCGAGTTATAGAAGCTTATAGAAAGCAGAAGCTTGAAGCAGACCACACTGGGGTCATCAATGTATCTCAGTTGGCTACGTTGACTGGAAAACGGGACTTCTGTAACACGAGAAGCCGTATGAATTTGTTTCCTCAAGTTTCCAGAGAACTCCACGGGGACTAGAGCTCTGGCTTTTTTGTTCATGTTTGCAATTAGAAACAGATGTGAAAAGATTACAGACCTACGACTGTCATCATTCACCTCATAAGGCCTGCTTCTTACCTGCCTATCTGCCTGATAAACACAGAGCTTCATTTCACACGATAATCTATTTACTACATTTCCTAGTTTCTTTTTGTTGTTGTTGTGTCTTTATTTTCAGAAAGCAGAAATGACTCATTTATAATGAAACCTTTCCAGTCTGTGAATAAACATAAATATTTAGATTATTACTACTACTGCTTAAGGATGGCTGAGATCCAATACCCAAGATATAAATGCTTATTCAGCCAAAGCAGTGTCTGAGACAAATGAGGATCAACAATTTATCAGCTGTGTTTACCTTTAAATGCTTTAAAGGAGATGGCGTAGTAATGATCTGCAAACTACGTGAGCCAAAACCTATAGAGATTGGTATTTTACAGTTCAGCATCCAACCTGAGGAAAGGCAGACAAGTAAGCTGTGAGCTCACTGAGGTTATTGTTATAGCAAAACGGAGACTAACTCTAAATTTTCAAATGGGGTGCTTAGTTAGTGATCTATGTAGCTATAATTACTTATCTTTATATAGCGTTGTAGTGTTTGGTTAGCAAACATACTTATTTAAAAAGGCATTTCTCACATTTAATGGGTTGTGTCAATTGTATATATTAATTTTTTTTAAAATGCTTTGTTTTTAATGCACTTACTCAAGCAGGTTTTGGCCAGGTGACTTATTTATCTTCCTTGAGTAAATTTCTTATTGACTACTTTTACTTTTACCCAAGTGAATTATCACAACCGAAGCAGTATTTTTACTCCAACACCATTCCTTCTATATATTTATTTCCTGTATTTTTAAGTAAATGTAATAATGTAATAAAGTAATAAATAAACATTTTAAGACGTCTCTACTACTGCTCAGTAAAGTCAAGTCTAAGATAATGCAAAAATGAAAATGATATACAAAGTGGTAGTAAAGTGATCGTAGCTTGAAGACTGGTCTCATTTTTAATATATGGCTCTCATGAGCTAAAAGCTGTATTTCAGTAGCCACCACCTCCCTGTCTTTATCCGAGTGTCAGCCTGCAATTCATTACAAATTACATGACACGGTGAGCTTATTGGAGTGTGAAAGAGGAGGTCAGGCCTGCTAGGGTTTGGAAGGCCATAGCATTAACCTGACTGTGCCATGACCCAAGGCATTCTGGAGATTGTACCCGTGTCTCCGCAGCCTGCCTGTGAAGACTGGTGTCAATGATGATGTCGCATTCAGACATAGACTTTCAAATGAGCACTCCAAGGACAGCCTGTGTCCAGCAGGCCAGAGCCAGATTTGTTTGCAGCTTATTAGTAGTGACAGATTTCACACTGGGGCGGTGGCAAAACTCACAGCTTGTGAGTAATAACCAGACCATTTTTTGCTGTTGTTGTTTGTTTCTTTGAGGTTTTTTTTGTTAAAGAAGGTACTAAGTAGGGTCATCTTCTGGCAATTTGTGTTACTTTGTACGTTTTCCCCTTAAGGATCACTTAGGTTATGGTCACATGGTTGGACTGAGTCATGAGAAAAATCCTTGTTTACACATAAACCAAGAATTTATGATATGATCGATATGCCAATAGAATGCATGCATAATGAATGAGTTGGTTGTAGAGTTAGACAGTACATACAGTTGTAAAATAAAAAATCGAGAGGTTGAACGGAAATGCTAATATCAATATTGCTTTCAGGAGGCACAAAAAAGAAGAGAAGCTGAGTGAAATGCTGAGTGAAATGTTTCAATCGATGACCGATGATAGGATATGCCCCCCCCCTTTTTTTAACACCTTATGGCAAAACGGTCTTCACAAGCTGCAATGGTGGAAGATTTAAAGCAGCTTTGTAGTTTGCAAAAAAGAGACCTGTGAGGATATGAGCTGTTAGAACTGTTGAGTTCAAAGTCATCATCTTGTGAAGACATTTGAGGAATCTCTGAAAATTCCTGGAATGGTTCCATGTTGAACAGCACATGCAGCGATACGCATGTCTGAGTGATAAAATATGCTTGCATGGATCCTTCTTCAGGGATCTGGTTACTGTTCTTTGAAAATTCTTGAGACTTCAAGATCACGTCAAGGAATGCCTGCAGATGTCTGATGCTTCAAAGGATGAAATCAGATAGAACATCCACTAATATACACCGATTCCAACCTATTTCTCTTGAAGTAAAAGGAGAGCTGAGGCCACTGTTTCAGAAGAGGCAGTTGTATTTTTCTTGGCCTATTTTTAAACCAAAGAGGCTCCTATCACTTCTTTTCCACTGGCTAGTGCTTGAAGCCTTTTGTGTAAACAGAACAGCAAGGGTGTCACAACCAGCAAACCTCCTGATCTTAACCTGCAGCAATCTCCAGTGTGTGTTATAGAAGGATTTTAAAGAAATTTGCCTGCAAATGCAAAAGACAACAAAAAAACACAGCAATGAAAAGGGGGAGGTCCTGATTCATTGTCACACGCTCATTGCTGATTGGCTACAGTTCATTCATATAGCAAGCAGGAGAATGTTTATAGTAATCTGACAGATTAGTTAACGTATTTCATTTTATTGTCATGATGTTACTTTAGATGTTATTTTCTGCTGGTCCAGGAAGCTGGTCTGTCTGTGCTGAAACCCTCAGGATGAACCCTGGCTCAGTGCTCCACTTCCTACTGTTCTTCTCACCACTCGTTCTCAGTCTGGATGCCTTGCACAACCTTTTGGAACTTTGGGTTCAAATCCCACTTCAGACCCCAATGTGGTGACAGTGGTGCGGGACACCGCTTGGAAGCCATTATCCACACGACTCAACCAGTTCAGAACCTTACTGAACACCATTACCAGGAGCACTTACATACACATCAATGAGAAAAGACACAGAAACACACACTAAACCTGAGGAGGGCCATGATGACGACCCCTCAAACCCAGAAGTCTCCTCCCATTCCCTACAATCCAGTGGCTACAATATGATTATTTCAAGGCTGGAAAAAATGGGTCTATAGGAGGTGATTAAGAAATAAGCTGCGGTCACAAATTTGCTGGACTTTCATCAGTGAAATTACGTTCATTTAATGGAATGAGAAATTTTGGACTGTGGACTTTGGAACAAGTTTTGGAAAAAAGTCTTGTAAGTGAAACATACACTAAGTTCAAGTTTGGTGAACTTTGTCAGGAGCTTTTGCTTTGGCTGCATGACCTGATTGAGTGCACTTTTTATCCGGCATTACTGTAGATCCTAAATGGAGAAACTGCTAATTGTAGCTGTGTGTCAGCATGGCATTTTTATAACATGGTACATAAACATGAGGCAGCCTGGTACAGAAGGTTGGCTTACATGTTATTTTTTAGTGCTTTATTTTACTGTTTATGGTTGGTGAGTTAGACAGGTTTGTTAGAACAAAAATGGATGACTGTTTTGCATCACCAAACCTATTTCAAAGAGTGAAACAAATTGCTAATGCCTTTTGTTACCTCATCTGTACTCAGCAATGAGCAGGTGATGTTCAATAAGACCCTACACATCCTGTTTTGAGGGTTTTTTTTCTTGTCATGTTTCTGATATTGCTGTGGTTGTTTTGGGTTTGTCAATGTGTTTTGCACTTAAGAGCCACCGTATATAAGCTTTAATTTGTTACCTGTATGTTAGATGTGCATGCCATCAAATACATCAGAATTTAACCCAAGCAATTAGATTCTTCTCACTCCTGTTTATGTAGACACCTAAAGTGTCACCTAAAAGTTTATTTTTTAAACAATTCTTCCTCAGAATATTCCCTTAACCTTAATCCTCTTTCCCCCTTATCCATCTCCACCCCCAATTAGTTAGCATGGAAATCAGAAATCTGTGAACTGCTGTTTTTCCCCCCATGCCTTCTTTTTTGTTCCTCCATGTTACTTTTCAGCAATTGAAATAGGAGTAATGACTCCGAAAGGAAAAAGAATGTTCTTTCAATAGATAATTAGGGAGATTGGTTTACCAGGTCCACTCAAGGTCCATTTAGAAGCCAGGACTGAGCTCGTCTGTTGTCTGGGGGACTGAAGAGGTCCCTGGAGATGCATTCCCTACTGTTTCATTTCTCAGAGCAGGTGCCTGGCAGGTAGTCAATGGTGACACTAGACCAAAAAAAATAAGAGGCTGGGGGGAAGAGGTCAACATCAGAGGTTGAAGGTCAGGTCACAAGGTCATTAGGGCAATGGACACTGCAATGGCAGATGAAATGGGTAGTGTCTCATACTAATGAGAGGACATGAGTCGAGGAGACATATTCATTCATCTCAGTGTTTGCTTTACAAATAAATGATCAAGGTCATTAATAGATACTACTAGAGCTAAGAATTCTGTACCCAGAGACTAACATGAACTCACAATGTTTTTTTCTATTTCATTGTATCATAGCCCTGGTGTAATGCAGTCCTACTTTTGGTAACTATATCTTTTTAATGCTCCAAACCTGAAGTGGGTGTGGTTAAAACATGACTATGGCCCCAGACATGCTGGAAAAAATACCAGAAGTAGAAATACCAGCATTGTCAGCATGGTGTGTGAATTCTAGCAGTTCCTCAACCCCAGCTACTTCACTCCAGTAAATAATTCTTATTAACTTTCGCTTTCTGCATTCTTCTTCCCAAATTGGTCACTTGCCAGTTCCCATCTATTAGCCAGCTCTCCCCATCATATGACAGCTACTGAGGAAGGGGAATAGGCTTCCTCCGGGACACGTGAAGCCAGCCAAGCACATCATGCAAACTGTTGCTTCTGTTGTATTACACACTAGCATAACACACTCAGAGGAAAGCTCTGTCTGCCCTATTCTGCATACATGGTCTCACATGATTGATTTGAGTCACTCTGCCTGACAAGAGAGAGAGTCATTGGACAATTTTACGTCACCAGACAATTTAGCTCTTTTGTATTCCTGGCATCCGGTGCCATCTATGTAGCATTGTTGGGTTTTCAATCTTCCTGGCAATAAAGTGAGTAATTTTTTTTAAATGTCAGTTGTGCAGTTATTTATTATTGTTGTTTGTACCTACCCACAATATGTTCTAATGAAATTTGTTGCCTCGTTCCCCAAAATATTATCAGCAGCCTAATTTAATCCTAAAAATGAATGATTGAACGAATGGTGTAAATGCATTGCTCAGCACTGCATGCTCATGTTAATGAATGGATTTTTGTATTTGTCTCGCTAGCTTCCGCTCAATCACACTTGTGTAAAAGGAAAACCACCCATTTACATGATTATTTCTTCTATTCCTTATTCCTACTCTGTACTTTAATGTTTTACTGTATTTAAATAATGGAGTCGCAACATCCCAAATATATACTGTATATACATATTAATAGAAAACACTGTTTAAAAAATTTACTTAATTTTTATTTTCTAAATCAAAAAACCAAATGACCAAGACTCATTTTTAATGTCCAGGCTTGTACATACTTAAGATTCTTACTGTGATTAGTACAAAACAACCTCCAGGGTCAACTGTGCCCTGCACTGGAGTATCTAATTAAATCTCAGCCCAAGAAAATTATCTGTCATTGCCCATAGGCATCTATTGAAAGCAGCCAAGGAAGTAGGATCTGGTGCTATTCATCACCCACCACCCATAAGGCAATGTCCTGGCAGGGAGCATGGAAATGCCCTTGGGAAATGCTCTATAAATGTCAGTGTGCAGAATACACAGGATAAGGAGGAAACACATAGAGATGACAGAGCGCAGAAGCAAATTTATACAGATCTTTTGCTCAGAGCATCACAGCAACTCCCACGGGAGCAGAAATGTGGGTCCTTATTCCACAATCCTGATGCGGTGTTGATGCTGGAACTGGAAATGTAGATATATTTACAAAATATCTACCAGTTTTCACATCTACAGGTAAGGCGCAGAAGCATTAGAGTTTGGGTATTGAAATGCTAATAAATAGTGCTGCTTTGAGAGGCGTGGAATACTAGGGCTTTCGTTTTCAGTTTTTGCCGCAAGAGTGTGAAAATAAGAATATTGGTAAAAGAGCTTATAGGCAGACTCATGCTTATACATTTTTCTTAACATATCGGACTAGTAAGCATATGTTAGTTATAGGAAACCCATGGAATATTGCTGAGAGAGGTCAAAGGGCTATGAAGGTCAAAGGTTTCATCCTGCCCTCATCATAAAGTGCATTATCATCTCCATGGACTGACCATCCAGATGGCCAAAGACAGCTGCTGCGTACATCCTGGGAGAAAATTGCTATGAAGTATATTTGATTCTTCTTTAAGACATTGTATTACAAAAAGAAAATCATTATCGAGGCATATTTGGCAGTGCTAGAATGAGCACAGGTTAGACTACATAGGATTCAATTAAGTATTAAGAGATTTGCATGATTGTTAGTGTTGCTATTTCTTATAGAGATATGGGCTTAACCATGGCCTCTGCCAAACTAAAACAGAAAACAAATATCAATTAAGTCAGTTCACATAATTATTCATTTTGCTTTGCAAAAGAGGTGGAGAGGAGCTTTGTGAAGAGCTGGAGGTTAAGCAAAGAACACAAGAGCAAATAGTGGGGAAATAGTGAGTTGGTTCAAAAAAGAAAAAAGAAAAATAAATACTAAAACAAACCACTAAACAAATATGTTATGATGCTTTATTCTTATTATTGTTGATATTAATATTATTGTTGTTGTTGTTGTTGTTGTTATTATACACAAACTCTTTAACAATTTCCACAGATAAGTGTTTTACTTTCTCTAAAATGGTAATATTATGGTAATGGTAATATGCCATTATATAGAGTACTGTGTAAAAGTTTTAGGCAGGTATGAACAAATGCTGTAAACTAAGACTTCTTAAGTGTTAATAATTAATTTTCATCAAGTGACAAAATGCAGTGAATGAACAGAAGAGAAATCTAAATCAAATCAATATTCCTTGTGGTACTGCATGATGGATAAGTATCTGCCTGTATTTCTCAGCATTGAGGACACCATTAATCCTGACCAAATCAACAACTCCATTTGCAGAAATGCAGCCCAAAACTTACAAGTAACCTCCACCGTCTTCACTGTTGCCTGCAGACACTCATTATTGTACCACTCTCTAGCCCTTCGGCAGACAACTGCCTTCTGCTACAGCTAAATATTTAAAATTTTGACTCATCAGTCCAGAGCACTGGCTGCCATTTTTCTGCTCCCCAGTTTCTGTTTTTGTGCATAGGTGAGTCGCTTGGCCTTGTTTCCATTTGGAGGTATGGCTTTTTGGCTGAACATAAACAACTGAACAACTCTTCCATGAAGACCACTTCCTCCCAGACTTCTCCAGACAGTAGATAGGTGTACCTGGGTCCCACTGGTTTCTGCCAGTTCTGAGCTGATGGCGCTGCTGGACATTTTCTGATTTTGAAGGGCAATAAGCTTGATGTGTTTGTCATCTTCTGCATTAAGTTTCCTTGGCCAACCACTGCATCTACCATCCTGAATGTTGCCCATTTCTTTGTGCTTTTTCAAAAGAGCATGACCAGTACATCTTAAAACTCCAGTCAGCTTTGAAAGCTTTGCCTGGGAGAGTCCTTGCTGATGCAGTATAACTACCTTGTGTCTTGTTGCCATGGTGTATGCCCTGTGACATTTTTGTGTGTTCCTGTGAAGCAGGTTGGTGTCAGTATATAATATCCTACAGTAAAAAAAATTCTCTTTAATGAATTTAACATGGCCTGTCTACATGATTAGTTACCAGAGCAATATACATGAATTATAGCAACAAATTCCACTCATAAACATTAGTTAATACCTACTAAATCAGGGTTTCTCAAATGTATTGTTTTTAGGGACTCTTTAACTGCAAAATAAATCTACATACCCCTTCAATATCTATTAATTATATATACTTAATGTATCTATTCAATTGTTAGGCTTCATATTGAAACATATTTATTACATTGGAGACAGAGATCTTTAATATTTTTCCCCACAAAGAACACTGTCTTAAAGTTACTATAATTTTGGATTTACATTATTCATGGTCCTATTTGATTTTAAATTGTTGACATGTAGATAAAACCCATTCTTACTTGACTAATCAAATTGGCTGGTAACTAAAATACATCACTAATCAATTCAGTATCTTAGGAAATACAAAAAAAGGACACAAACCACAAGGCTTTTCTTCGTAGAAAAGGTGTAACTTAATATATTTGCATTCTCCTTCCTTTTCCACCCTCTAAATGAAACCTGCTTGAATGCTATGTGTGTGTTTTAGGTCAGGCCCCAAGCTGGGGTCTCTCCCTGGTAACTCCGGGTAAACCTGCTGCGTTCAGTCAACGCATTGTAAATCATCCCCTCTCTCTGTAGCTTGCCACACTCCACACTAAGCGACTCTGCGGGAATAAAATGAGCCGTAACATTATCCACCAACTAATCCTGGCCTGAACAATTGCTGGCGTTGCTGAGTGCAGAGGTGATGATGCCCTCTTATGAATGTGGGCACGACATGGAGCTGAGTTATGTGCTACTGTGGCAGTGATGAGGGTGAGAGACTTACAGGACAGGCTTGGCTGCCCTGATTGTGATACAGTATCGGATTAATGGCTGCTCACTCAGTCCTTAGATCCCATACACCTCAACAACTCCATTATAGGGCCTGAACAGATGTAGTGTCATGCTGACAAATTAAGATAGGGTTCTCTCCATGTATTCCTTCATCAAATTTTGCTTTTGAAATCACAGACAAAAAAACATATCTTCAGTAGTTATCCTGCTCAGAGCTAATCTGGAATGTTTCCAGAGTTAGAAATGCTAGGTGTAAGGCAGGAATACACCCTGGATGGGATAACAATCTGTGAGCACTGTGTACATACATTCACACCCAATTTAGAGGGCAAGTTAGACCTGCCATTCCCCCTACCTGCAAGTGCTTGAGAGGAAGGAGGAAACCCAGCAAACCCTGATAAAAAAGATGAGGACATGGCAAGCATCACACAGACAGTGTGTACTGATGTACAGGGGATAGACAATCAAACTGAAACACCTGTCATTTTAGTGTGGGAGGTTTCATGGCTAAATTGGATCTTCATTAATTACACATTGCACCAGTTAAGAGCAGAGTGTGAAGGTTCAATTAGCAGGGTAAGAGCACAGGTTTGCTCAAAATATTGCA
>JAOVYV010000029.1:4665716-4677319 GCA_025674545.1 Hassar affinis
TATATATAGATAGATAGATAGATAGATAGATAGATAGATAGATAGATAGATAGATAGATAGATTCCGGGATTGCGTGAACAGCTTTTCCACAGTAATCTAAAATCCACTATAACAACAATATCAAGGTCTACATGTGGGTTGCCGGCAAATAAATTACAATAGTCTGCATAAAATATTACAAAATATATTCCTAAAAAGTGTGTTTTCATGATGGAAATCTATCAGTAAATCTAGTAGTATCCGCAGAATAATCAACGGGAAATTGTAAAGTCTAAAAAGCAGCAACATGAGTTTCCTGTATATGGTATTGGTGTTATTATTAATGCTGCAATTAAACTATAATTGGGGTGCAAAACAATGAAAGAATGGATCACATAAAAAATAGATTTTTTTAATTACTCGTGACGTTTATGAAATTAATTTCTTGTATTAAAATCAAGGATTCAGTGAAAGAGTGAAGAGTAAAGCGGAACACGGTGACGCCTATTTATCCTACCCTTCTGTCACACTAGAACTTTCCATTCAGATCTAAAAAGGCATGTAGAGAAGTCATGCTGTGTCAGCGCCGAGTTTCTGTCTTTGTGACCCGTGACATCTCGGAGTCCCGCTCAACAGAAACACCGAAAAGACAGACAGAAAACCTTCAGAGGCAGCAACCGCGACGGTGCGTGTGTGTGTATGTATGTGTGTGTGTATGTGTGTGGGGGGCGCAGGGCGGGGACGCTCCTCATTCAGAACGGGAAGCACGAGCTGCGCGTGAGAGTAACGGAGCTTTTCGGTGCACTTTTATAGACCATCTCTGTTTGTGTTGTTACTGTTTGTGTTGTTATTGTTGATGATGTTGTTGTTTGCCTCGAGCCTTTTTATCGCGAGAGTATCGATGCATTTTTGTGCGTTTTGCTCTACATTTTTATCGCCTTTTTAATCCGGATTTGGAAGTGGCTCACGGGTTCCAGACAACCTGGCTCCAGCGGTCTACTCTTATGGCCTGAGAGGTTGTCTGTTCGGGCAGAGACAAGTGTAAATCTCTTTGACAATCTTTAAGGATAGCTCTCTCTCTCTCTCTCTCTGTGAGTGTGTGTGTGTGTGTGTGTGTTATACATGTGACATATATTTGGTAATAAAACATTTATTTTTGGTTATATTGATGACTGACATTATGTATGTCAAAGTCTCAATATCGGAGTCCACGTTAGCATTTCGTCAAAACAAATGTTATTAGATGTTGAATATATTAAAAACATAATAAAAAACTTTAATAGCAGTATAATTTAGGCTATTAAGTTTGTACTGTTTAAGAAAAAACATCAGATTTTTTTAAATGCAATATTCACAAGATTTATAGCAACAGGTGTGGTGTTTTCATTAGGCCATAGGCCTGTCTAATAACAACAACAACAACAACAACAACAACAACAACAACAACAACAACAATAATAATAATAATAATAATAATAATAATAATAATAATAATAATAATAATAATAATAATAATAATAATAATAATAATAGTGAATGTGTTTGGAAAACTGTTTAACTCAGGATTTGATAGTGACTACCTCCTGACCAGTAAAATGCCATAAAGATGGTATAGCATGGTAAAATGCATGGGAAAACTTCACACTTCTGCTTTGCGCAACGTTTGACTGCGGATTGCTCCATTTAAAAAATGGCCAGAGAAATGAGATAATGAGGTCCTGAGGTCCTGTGATAACGCAGATTTTCCCCCCATGGACCTGAACTGTCCCCAGTTTCCCAAAGGAAAACCCGACACTGTACCCAGGCACCGCGCTAGTCACTTCTCATTTGGCGCACACAAAAGCTGATCCAGCCCAAATCCCCACTAACAATCCGGGCGCCAGGGCGACACGCCGTGCAATGCTCCAAACGTATTTAGTTCGCGACTAATTAACTGGAATACCACCTTCTTTGAAAAAGAATACAGTGAGCATTTAATTTGCTATGTATGTCAAAGGTTCACCCATCAGTCGCCAAGAACCGTTGTGAAACCTCTGCGTGGGCAATGGATCTTATTAGGGGGGATGACCTGAGCTCTGAAAAGGTTATAGGCTTTTCACTGCCTCGTTTTGAAAACCAAGATGTTTCCTATAGTCGGATTTTAATTGGTTGGCTGTGTGTGTGTGTGTGTGTGTGTGTGTGTCTGCATGTGTGTTGGGGGGGGTGTCATTGCGTGAGTTTGGAAAAATATTGCCAAACTTGTCAAACATAATTCCATATTTAAAACTTCTTATTATAATTTCTTATTTTTTATTCTTCTTTTAAATTGATTTACTGTGTTTCGTCATGTTTTCAAATCACAACGATAGAAATATTTGGATTTTGTAGGGATATTTGGCAGGTCCCCACGATCGTTAGTTTTAGTTTTAGGGTTAGATTACGCTTAGTTTTAGATGTAGCATACCATTAATTAAGCTGCGTTAATAATTAAGTAAGACTACGTGTTTGTGTGTGTGTGTGTGTGTGTGTGTGTGTGTGTGTGTGTGTGTGTGTGTGTGTGTGTGTGTGGAGTGAGTTTTAAAGAGTGCGGGACTTGCCAAACATAATTTTAAAGTCGGGCCAGGATTTTTAAACGATATAGTAAGAAAACGTGTTAAATAAAAAAGAGCATCTGTTGGTGCAAAACATTCCAGTGTTTGCAAGTCATTGTTAAACAGATTCCACTGTTATTGTTATTGTTGTTTATGATTAGGTCGCCTGGATGTCACTCGCATGACTTTATTAGAATGTGTAATAACACAGAACATGAATCATTGTCGGCGTATTAATCAGAGCCTTCGAATTTTGGATTTTAATTGCCAAATAAATAGTACAGGTATGCAATGTATAAATTCTTTGGCACTTTACGAGATGAAGAAATAGTTCGAAAAAAACACAGATTTAGGCTACATTTTCTAAATAGCGCAGCGCAATAAACATGTTCTAAGAAAACTAATTTGTGCGAAACAGCTAAACAAATGCAACAGAACAAAAAAACATTATCATCCAAAATTATCTTCGGGAAAACTTGGAAAGTTTGACTTACCCTGGTGTTTCTATTTAACACGCAAAACATCAGGTGCAGAGGAAACTCCTTGTTTTGAACCTCTAAAAGTCGAGCAGTCCCCTCTCTATGAATGACTGCAAGAAGAATTACGCAACACATCTGCGGATATTTTCAGCGAGCGAGAGTCAGTGCCAAACAGTCTCCTTAGGACAAGTTGGAATTACGTTGAAAGTTGTGTGTTATTGGGTAACTATAAACGAAATCGATATAATAACAACAAATAAATGTACTGTGATTTTTTTCAGTACCTTTTCGGTTTAAGGTAATTCATTCTAGAATTGCTGAAATGCCCGAACTCATTTAGATTAACAATGCGCGACATTGCAATGACAGATCGAATAAAAAAAAAAAGAACTATAATATACAGCAAAACTAAATGCACATTGTGTCTACCTCAACAAGTTCTATCAAGAGCTAAGGAAATATTATGGTATGATAACCTGCGGATTGGAAAGTCTACTCCACAAACGTCGCAGACCTTGTCCCAGAACTCTTATGTAAATGAGCGGTTTACATAGTTTGCGTATACATTAAATTAAAGAACAGACGATATATCTTGAAGCTTACAAAGCACATACAATTCTCCAGCAAAGGTTGGACCAGTTCCCTGAAAAGAATATATTCTATCATGTTTATTGTAATGCAATACTTGTAAGGGATTCAGCAACCTTCCGTTCTTCATGCTTATGTGAAGACTAGTAGCGAATAGTTTTAGTTTATTTAATCTATTCTTTCATTCACTCACTCATTCATACATTCATTCATTCTTCAGTAACTGCTCAGTGAAATTTTACAGCATGTGTTGTCTTGCACTGAAGAACACAAATAAAGTAAGCTTACCGCATTGCTTAGAACTGAGCATGTGAAGTTTTTGATTTCAATAGATATTCTTAATGTCTGAAAATACACAATTGTGTATTCTTTTACTTTTGCAGCTTGATTATAGCACAAATGATACGATATAAGGACTACAATTAATGATCATGTCAATGCATGTGGAAAATTATATACCCAGCATTGTTAAAAGGTCTTTTCTAGGAGGAGAAATTGTAGGCCAACCTGGTGAGGCAGATCAAGATTAGTGATCGCATTTGGCTACTGATCTGAGATCAGTTTTCATGTTTTGTAATTGCTTAAATTTGTGCTGTGAATTGAGATAACTTGAGCATACATCAGGCTCATGTGCATTGTGTCTGGCATGTCCTCTCACTCCAGTGCTGTCCCACTGCCAGGTCGTTTGGCCCCCAGACAAGGAAACAACAGAAAGCCCAATATTTTCTCTTAAAATGAATGAAGGAGCACTTGGCACCATCAACAATTTTGCAACATTAAGTCATTACCTAGAATGGTATAAGGGTGTCTTTCCCCATCAACTGAATGCAGACAAAACTTATAGGCAGCATGGTCTATGCAATAAACACAGCCATATGAAGCCTGTGGTTGACAGCACATGGAAGTACACAATTAGTACTCAAAATGCAAAACTATGTAGACTTCTTGTTATAATTAGGGTTACCATGCTAACAAAAGGTACAGAGCTTAGTGTTTTGGTTCTGGGTTCAAAGAATTGTTTATTTATTATCACTAGTATTTTGCTGAGGGGAAAAGGTTTTTATAGTGCACACAAAGCTGCAGGAGAATAAAAAAAACATGACATTATTGCTGTCAAAGTACACTTTGGTATACCATGGTCTAAATTCTAAAGTGATAAATTTCTCTTTAAACATGCCATAGAGCAGGGGTCTCCTTCATGACCTGTTTCAAGTTTCCATTTCAGAGGTGTCTGTCTCCACATAAATACCAAACCACTGTAACTCAAGATGACTCAGAAACAATTAGCACCTTCTTATTCTGGCATGCAGGTTTTGCAGAGGTTCTCCTGACAGAGGAAGGCAAACTCTACTGTAAATCAGCAACAAATTCCGTTCTACAAATCTGTAGAACTGTGCACATGATCAGGACAACCTACATTCTAGTCGGAGATACCTGAACCTTTTCAAAAGATGTCCAGTATCGAACCAGGCATTATAAAATTACCAACAAAGTGCATTTGATGGAAAATTGTTGCAAGTACTACAAACAAGTTTTGACAAGCACTGCATGGTGAGAGCAAAGCATCATAAAGAGCTCTATACATTAATAGATTCTGTGTTGAATAGCATTGTATGTATTTCATCATCTAGACTTGTGATAAGTTGTAATAAACAGTGATAACTACACACAAATGTCATGTGACTATGACTCAACTGGGTGCCAATGTGTTAATAGTAGTTTTCTATATGAAGAACAAATTCCACACATCAAGTTTTGCAGTTATGGAGTATTTCCATATTTACTTTTTCTGATTAAGCAGAGTCACTGATGTGCATTTGTAGGCTTTGCCCACCTCCATTTGCTCATGTATATCTCTTAGACTACAATGAATCTCCTTGAAAAGAAGTCAATGAACACATCCCCTAATTAACTAAAATAGTTTTCATCAATACTTCTAGCAAGTTATTGCACACCCTAATGAAAGCGCTGGTGGATTTAAAGAAAAATGATAGACAGATCTGAATAATTGACAGGTAAAGTGAATCATGGTGTAGCAGTATAGCTACTGGGGCCTGATTGCCATGTCTCCATTTATGTGACCATTACTCAGAACCCAATTAATGATATACTTTAAGCAAACTAAATGAACAGGGGTCAACCAGGCACAAAGCATATGTCATTACAATTTCTTAGACACAAGAAGATAAAGTAGGTATATGTCAATTATGGGATGTACACACAAATCAGGGTGTATGTGGATGGCTTTACAGGTACCATAATTCATTGTCTATTACTTATTCATGCCTTTGGTGAAGTTCATTCATTCAGACTTTTGGGACTTGTGATTTTTATAATTATGTAATATATGTATTGAGAACCAGATTATTAATATGCAGAAAAGAACTGGAAGCCAAATATTATGTGGTAAATTAATCTGATATGAAAATATGTTAAATAAGCAAGTTTTATTAATGAGCAAGTTTGGTTACTAAAACTAGTCTTTCCATGACTTTTAGGTGCATTAATGTGTTGTGAAGTAGAATGACACCTCAAGGATTATTGAAAGTGTCAATAAATCTTTCAAGTAGTATGAATTATCAGGCTAATGTCAACTCATTTTGCCCAAAAAAAACATTTCAAACAAAGTAAAGAAGAGACATATGAAGCTATGCTAGGGTCACACAGTGTATTTACCGTTCTCTGAGGGCTGCTTATTTAATAAAGCCTGGTGGCCATGAAAGGGTGCCACTGTGTCAACACTGCTTCCTCTTTATGGGCAGCTCCTGAATTGAAATGAACTTTGAGGAGGAAAAGAAGTCGTAACACCTAGAGACCTAGTGTCCCAGAGCAGTTCATTGCAAACTGTATCTTAGAACCGAGTCTGATCTCAAGCAAATCTCAAGCAAATCATGTGCTGTTGTGATAACTGGAAATGTAGATAATAAATAAATGCATGATCACATTTACGCTCCAATAGCAATAAATGAGTAGGCCTATATGTGTAATGGTTATGGTGGTCATGCTCAACAAGAAAGAATGGCTATGAGTCACTAACGGATTAGATTGTAGTAAAAATGAATTGACTAGCATCATTAGTTAGGCCTAACTACATTTTTTTCATCAAGAGTGACAAAAATGAGTTGTTTACGTGCAAATGAATCCTGCTATGTGTGCAGAAAGCCTGTCTTGTGCACAGTAACGTCGGCTACGGGTTTGCCGTAATTGGAACTATTCACCATACGAAGACATCCAGGACACCGTTTGAAAGCACTGTTTTCAATCTGACGCAGAAATAAAGGTACTAAGCTCTGTTTCTGGGTGGATACCACCAGGGATACATTTACCTTTTGTGCCTTTATGTATGCAGGTATCTATCTATATTTTAGGTATGCAGACTATCATTTGGAAACGGGGACCATAGAGGTCCTTTAAAAAAATTTACGATGCATGGGCTAATTGGACTTTAGGGATCACTGATGCACCTTCAAACAACACAACATGCACCTTCTTGAATAAACATTACACAATAAAGGTCCAAAAGATGTACCCTTTTTGGTATCCCCGAAATATTACTTAAATTATATTAGCCCATGAAGTAGCATTTAAGAATAACAATAAGAAGACAAGAAAATCCTGATAAGGTTCTGAATCTCATCCGAACCTTATTATATATAAGACTAAGACTTAAATAATGGCAAGACATAATGATAACGCATGTGAAAGGGGCTTTGATGGTGTTGATTATGCAGCTGTTAGTAAAAACACGTTCAAAATCAGGAAATTGTTTCATATACAAACTCAGAAATAAAGATACCAACTGTAATTTTCTTTGTAGCTGGGGTTGTAGCATCGAGTGTACATGCTCTGTAGGTTTGTATCTTTTACCTATAGGGAGGTTGACATGGTCTATCGTTAATTACGTTTTAGATTCCAATTATGTATATTTATTCAGGTTTTCAGGAAAAATATACTAAATGTAGGTTGCAACCACCCCTAAATCAAAACCCAGGTGAAAATTCAAGTCTTTTAGAAAAATGCCAATGCGTTCGATTCGTAATAAAAACTAATCCGTCATTCATCAATAATTCTGTTCAGGGAAAATATATGGTCTTATTTTTCAGTGTTCAATTCAATGTTGTTACATGCATGTAAATAAAGAAAGCTGAATTACTTCAATGCTTAATAATAATAATAATAATAATAATAATAATAATAATAATAAAGATTAGCTTTAGATTTACATGAGTCAAGTGTTCATTGGATTTATCTGAGGCAAATTTAAAGGCGCAGATTGTGAATTTGCAGTGGGGGAAGAGGGGCTGACTCGTGACGGTACATGCTTGAGGCAGTGATTTCTTACGGCTTTGCTTTGCTCTTCCTCGCTGGCTCCCAGAGATCACTTGCTCTCGCGCGCCCTGTGTCTGTTGACGTTATTCGCGCAAACAGCGAGCGAGGTAGCGCTGTCTCGCGGCGGCAATCGAGTTTTTCCAAACACCTCTTTATAAGTCCGAAGTCTTTTCCCTCCACCCGAACTGTTAAAACCACGCCTACGGAGGCACACAATTGGTCCCGAAAGCGTCAAAGAGCCAATCAACGGAGTCTGGCGTCTGGCAACGCGCGTCACATCCACACGGATCTGGAGCTCATGGAATTCAGAAGCACTGTGTAAGATCTCGGCGCTGGGAACTCGCCACCTCCGCGCGGGCCAAACGGACTTTCTGCAACGTCTGTGTATATGTGTGCGTGTGTTTTTTTTATTTTGTAAGAAATGTGTGTGCGCGTGAAGATATAGGCTATGTAATAAACTAGTGGACTCGGAGAAATTAGTTTGCGCCACCAGTGCGTCTGTGTGGAAGGAGTGATCTGCAGCGAACGCGTTTCCAGCAGAATGTAGATTTCGAACAGCAGCAACGTGAACGCGTATTTATATAAAAAAAACACTGTGACTCGTTCTCTTTTGGTTTTGTATTTGTTTTCTTTTCCGTTTTGGCTAAGCGAGCTGTACACACATACGACAGCCATTGAAGATAAACTATACAGCAGCGCCGGCGAGGACTTAATGGATAGCGTTCTCTTGTTCTCTGTTGCAGTCACATTGCTGGAATCCATTTAGCAAAGAACATCAAGCTACTCGAACCTAGGCGGTGGATGCTTAGGTTTTATTTACAAAACTGGATTTCTGCGGATTTTTAAAAAAACTGGATAAAGAATCGGACTCTCCAGCGCTGTTAGAAAACCTAAAACAAACTTCTAGGCTATCAGATATTGCTATATGCAATATTTGGACTTTTGGATGACCTTCCTGATGAGAGATCCAGTTATCCAAGGCTCGAGTATGGCATACCACCCGTTTTTACCTAGCCGGGGTCCAGAGTTTGCCATGAGCGCCATGCTGGGCCACCAACCGCCTTTCTTCCCGGCTCTAGCACTGCCACCAAACGGCTCGCTTTCACTACCAGGAGCGCTCGGGAAGCCTATCATGGAGCAGTTGATGGGCACCGCGGATTCGGGCCTGCATTTCTCCTCTCTGGGGCATCAGGCCGCCGCTGCTCATCTTCGGCCTCTAAAAACACTTGAGCCGGAGGAGGAAGTGGAGGACGACCCAAAAGTTCATCTCGAAGCGAAGGAACTTTGGGAACTCTTCCACAAGTGCGGCACAGAAATGGTTATCACCAAATCAGGAAGGTAAACCAAGGCGATGTTCGAATTTCCTGTTATCAGTAGGCAAGGAGATACTTTATTGCACTGATTTATTGATTTGGGTGGCCCACTGACTATATATTTAGCAATTAGCACATCTGAGCTTGAGACACCAGGTAAACTTATGAAGTGCTTTAGAATATTCACAAGCGCCTAAAGTGGTAATATAATTTTACAGTGGTAAACGTAGCCCAACCTATGCTACTTTTATAGCATCACTTTAACGTAATCATATTTTATGACAGGATTTATTACATTCTTACTTGTCATATCGTGCGACAATTTAAATAGAGTAGGCCTGATGCAAAGTTTACAGGCTATTTTTACGTATAATTTTGGAAGAAATTGCATATCACTTGATGGTTCATTTTTTCTAATCACACCTACAAAATAAGAAATTATTAAGCAGCTTCCCAAAAATTAGATAAATCTCTTGTGTGATTTCTGAAATGATGATTATTATTTTTTATTATTATTGTTGTTGTTATTATTATTGATTGATCTAGGGCTGCAATTAGATTTGAAATATACTAGGTTAGGCCTACTCATGCATCAAGGCCAAAATAATTCAATTTGTTGGTGTTTTCGTACAGACTGACACCGAATATTCTATACTAGCATAATCATCATAATCATATTTAGTCTAGTTGCAGTCGTCCCAACGTCAACAGGTTACAGTGATTATAAGATTGGTCAAACGTATTTATTTCCTGTTTCTTGCAGACGAATGTTTCCTCCGTTTAAAGTAAGATGCACTGGCCTGGACAAGAAAGCCAAATATATTCTGTTGATGGATATTGTAGCGGCGGACGACTGTAGATATAAATTTCATAATTCGCGTTGGATGGTGGCCGGCAAGGCTGACCCCGAAATGCCAAAGCGGATGTACATTCACCCCGACAGCCCAGCCACTGGCGAGCAATGGATGTCCAAAGTCGTCAACTTTCACAAACTTAAACTCACCAATAACATCTCCGACAAGCATGGATTTGTAAGTGGAATTCATATTGTAACGAATCGTATGTATAGCATTTAGTGTTTTATATTGCATTCTTCTTCTTCTTCTTCTTCTTCTTCTTATTATTATTATTATTATTATTATAAGTAGTAGTAGTAGTAGTAGTAGTAGTAGTAGTAGTAGTAGTAGTGGCGGTAGTGTATTTTTAATGCGCACATGCACGTTATTTTTATTCAAAAATAAATTTGTTTTTAATCTGTATTTCTTGAAAACACAACTACTTGTGTTGAGTCACTTGTGCTTTACATAAGTAGAAAGCTGTCTTAATAGCATGAACTATAGGCCTCGGCTTGCAAGTAATAATAAATCATATGCGTGTTCGGAAATGGTCGCGCAGACTATTTCTTATGTGGCCAATATTTGTAAGCTATGGGCGTATTAAAAAATTACCAGGCCTTGTTTTCGTTGCAGACAATTTTGAACTCCATGCACAAATACCAGCCAAGATTTCACATTGTTCGAGCCAATGACATACTCAAGCTTCCCTACAGCACGTTCCGAACTTACGTTTTCCCCGAGACTGATTTCATTGCTGTTACTGCGTATCAAAACGACAAGGTAGGTGAAGTTTATTTATGAATGTTTGTTTTATTTAATCTGGTTCCGATTATATTTTACTCATGACTTGTAGAACTGCATAATATATTGAAAAATCTGGACATTATTGCTGTGACATTTTGCAGTATTAGTATATTTGATTTATCACGAACACTTATTCCATGCTCAGATGTGGAACGCGAAATGTTTTTCCTTCAGAGTGTGGCTAGACCTCTCAGGAATGTATGGTTTACTGGTTATCTTAATTATATTTAATCATATAAATATAGGTCGAGTATTTGACAAACTACACGGACACTGGCGTGCGCGCGCGTGTGTGCGTGTGTATGTGTGTATGTGTGTGTGTGTGTGTGTGTGTGTGTGTGTATGTATGTGTGTGTGGGTGTGTGTGTGTGTTTGAGAGAGAGAGAGAGAGAGAGAGAGAGAGAGGGAAAGACAGATTATGGACGGTGGACTGACATAATTTTGTGTGTCTGTGTGTGTTTGCACTGGCATGACACGAGGTACATTTAAAAAGTTGTTTATTTATATTACAGCTAAATATCTTGGAGCGAATTTACCTGAGTGCAAAATCGAACACGTTGAGTTGCGTGTCGAGGAGAGAGAGAGAGATTGAGAGAGGGAGAGCGAGAGAGAGAGAGAGAGAGAGAGAGAGAGAGAGAGAGAGAGAAGTGTGTGTTTGTGTGTGTGTGTGTGTGAGTGAGAGAGGGGGGGGGGGTCCAGCCAGG
>JAOVYV010000029.1:5067121-5079383 GCA_025674545.1 Hassar affinis
TAAGATCCAGTGGTGCAAAATGCAAATTCTTCCAATTTTTTAGCTGGTCTTAAGATTTTGATCAGGAGTGTATATATGGTCTCACCCAAACGAGTATGGGTTTCTCTTTTGAACCAGGTTCCTCTCAAGGTTTCTTCCTCTTATCGTCTCAGGGTTTTTTTCCTTGCCACCTTTGCCTCCAGCTTGCTCATTAGGGATAAAATCTATATAAATTATATATAAGTTATGTCTGGATTTTATGTCTTTGTAAAGCTGCTTTGTCCATGACAATGTGACTGTTGGGTACAGGTATCAATTTAGATGTTTATGCGGCTACACATAAGTCATTTTAATTTTATAAGAATCACATATAGTAACTATGGAGACGCCTAGGTTAATTAAAAGCATACTGTATGGATTGATGTTCTGATTTGACTTAATTAATTTAACCTAGCCTTCTGCATAACCAGACTCAAAAGGGAAGCCGTACTCATTTGGATGACAGACGATAATAATATTAATGAATGACATTATTCTTCATGCCTTCAGAGAAGGTTCAGAAGGCCCCGATGGTCCACCACGGTGGTTCTGGCTGTTCATCCTTTAAACAGTAACTAGTAACTAGTTAGTAAGGACACAGTAGCCTTATTAATGTCAATGATGGACAAAAGTTTGGTACCATTGACATGTTGGATAAATTATTCACTGGGAAATTGACAATGCAAACAGCAGCATGGTGGCACAGCAAGCCGTTTTGCCCCCTCATAGCGACAGGGGCTTTAATCCTGAGCTCGGGTTACTCGAGTTCAAGTTTCGCATCTTTTCCCGTCGTCCGTACGGGTTTTTTAGGTGAATCGGGCTACGCCAAATATGTGTGTGTGTGCAGGGTGCAATATGATCTTCGGCGTATTACTGCATGCCCAGTGTTCCAGTAACAGACTCCAGATCCATCACAAGTTTAACGAGGAGGATAAATAAAATAAAATAGGCATTCAGACCCTGAAAGAAATGGCGGTGTTTACAAATATAATGCATGCTCATGTGTGTTTGTGTGGCAGCTTGGTGGTGCAGTGGATAGAACTGCATTCCCTGCGTCCACGTACGTTTCCGATGGGTTTCCTTCCACCTCCTAAAAACATGCTATTGGCTTTAAGGCGCCCCATGTGCGTGCGTGTGTGCGTGGGTGCATGCACAGGATTCCCATTCTGAGTGAACAATTCCCACCTCACGCCCATTGTTCCTGGGATACACTCCAGACCGGGGTTCACTTGACCAGGATGAAGCGGTTACTAAAGATTACTGAATAAATGTATTCACAGACTACACCGTCTTCACAAACCAAACACCCCCCCTCACCACTCCATCCATCCTCCATCCTCCAACCCCCAACCCACCCCTCCCCTTCTCCCCATCTCCCCATCTCTAAAAGCAGGCTTCAGGTGAAAGGGGTTTAGTATTCTTTTTATTTTAATCAGTCTTGTTTAAGGATTTTTTTTTTTTTGCTCATTTATGTTTTAGAGCTCTCTCCACACCGCAGCAGCATCAGCATCAGCAGCAGCAGCAGCAGCAGTCTGAGTTAAACGCTATGCCCTGTTGTTGGCTGGTCTCTCAGTGCCTTAGCACAGCTCGCGTTTTAATTTCGCCTCCACGCGCCTTAATTTGCCTCACACGAAACACGGCGAGACGTGAAGAACACATGAGGAAAGGCGGGAAAATAGGGCTGACAGGAAAAACAAGGACCTGAGGGGAAAAGAGGAGGAAGAGAGAAAAAAAAGAGAAAGAATGCGTGAATGCGAGTCGCCGGTGTAATCACGGTGTTAATCATACACCTATTTTCTATTTTTAAAGGAGAAAGCCGGGGTGGTGAGGTAGGCTATCGGATGAGAGAGACATAGAGAGAGAGAGAGAGAGAGAGAGGGGGATAGAGATAGAGAGAGAGGGATAGAGGGATGGACTGGCACATGATGGTAATGCTGATGACTGACTGACTTGCTACACTGGACGGGCGACTTAATTTTGAACAAGTGGCTTTTGGTTTCTGTCTCCTTTTTTAATGAACGGTGGAACTTACACTCGTCTTTTTTTGTGGGGCAAAAAAAATAATACAAATATTGCGTTTCTTGCTGCTCGGCTTTCCCCCTCTCTCTCTCTTCGGAGTGACTACAGAGAAAGAAGAGCCTCATTAGCTATTTATTTTTTAAAAAAGAGGTAAGGTAAGTCCGGGACACATTTCTCCTCTGTGTGAATTAAGTTAATATGACATCCAGACGCCTTGTGGGAATTTCAACCGAAATTAGTCCTGAATTTATCAATGAACAAACCTGGTGTGGGCTCTCTCTCTCTCTCTCTCTCTCTCTCTCTCTCTATATATATATATATATATATTATATTAGCTATAACCAGGGTCCTCTAATGCCTTATAATTATTATTATTAATATTATTATTATAGCTGACTACTATTGCATGAACTACGTTTTAAAAAATTCAGCCCAACCCACAATGCAGAGCCTGAAGTCAATATAAATGCGCAGAAGTGCAAGCCTGTATGTGTATGTGTATGTGTATGTGCACGCAGTATTATTCCTGCTTTCTGTGTGTGTGTGTGTGTGTGTGTGTATATATATGTGTGTGCGTGTTAATGCGGTTTGCTCTGGCAGCATCTGAGCGGCGTTTTGCACTCATTAGCACACTGAACGCTGCTTTGTGCTCTCACTTGAATGCTTGGCTTTGTAAAGGTTCCTTGTTCCTAGTTTTCCCATGACACTACAGATACACCTGACCATACGGTGTACACTGAAGTACCAGAAAAACTGCTAGGTTCCCGTACGGGGTCTGGGAGGGAAACGGTGCACAGTCCTCACGCTGATGTTTGATGATGATGCCTGTCACGTGATACGATTCTCGCCGGCCGACGCTCACCCGCTGACCTGACGTTCGCCCGGAGTCTTTGTACGGCGACGGTGCTGTCGTAAGAGTTCTTGTAGTCAAGGTACACCCTTGAAATGTTCATACGTTAAAATCCGAACTTTGCTTCTACATCTGAAACGCTATGAGCCGCCTCACGAGCTCCAGCTGTTAAACCGTGTTGAAAATCACGATGGTGGAAACGGCTCTAGAAGCTTCCATGGATGTCCATCGATTTACGATTGGCGTTGCTATGTATATTGCACAGTTTTTCTGGTACTTCAGCGTACATTACATAAGATTTACGGCATTTGCCCAAGATGCCCTTATCCATTTTAACTTACATTGATCTCATTTACACAACTGAGCAGTTGAGGGTTAACTGAGCAGCAGGGCAGGGTGGTGGTACTGGGATTTGAAATCCCCACCTTCTGGTCAGTAGTCCACTGAGACTCCGCTGCCCTTAAAGAGGCTAAACCTATGCTAGGAAATACTAAAAACCAAAAATAGGCCATGCACTGCTTTTCTGACGAATCCTTTTGAACATCATTTTACCATCATACAGCATTTTACCCAACATTTGCTTTCATTTTGAAGAAAACAGAAAACAGTGAGTGATTCCTGGAGTGTCTACATAAAATGAGAACAAGCCTCTTTTCCCAAAGGGAAATAACAATTCTGTTACAGATAGTACTGTTTCCTGGGGTTTTTCTACTGGTCATTTTATACTAGACTGGAAATACAGTAATCTTTTCCGACACATTGCGTAAAAATCACTGACATGACACATTCAGACAACACTAAAATCCCAGAGAGTTACCCCGAGAATAGTCACATTGCCCCACCTCCCCCAGTACAACCAGCCCTGTCCGAATAGGCCTTAAGGCTGAGTCTGATTTGTAATATTGCTCTCTGTGTGCTTTCGCTAGACATCATGACCTACAAGAGTGTTAAGTTCCTTAAAAATCCCAAGTGACATGTCCGGTCATGGCATCTTTGTTTTTCAAAGAGTTGATGCCTGTCTTGAAAATGGTGCTGATGAAAAGTCAGTCAGGCTGCCATTTGCCATTACATTTGTAACAAATAGTTAAGAATTTGTAGGCATACAGAGTGTCTGAATAATTTTTCTGTTGAATGAAATTGTGACAAGTCTACAGTTGCTTTTTAAAACCTGTAACTTGACCCGATATTTGTATGTTCGAGGATTGTACTGATAGGTCCGTAGCTTTCTAAACAGGAATCAGAAACCTTTCAGTGAAAATATCTATAGACCTAGACTTTACTTTTTTCTAGGTGTTTCCACTCGTCGGGGTCTTTAATGGTTGTAAAGAATTTATGTGCGCTTAAATCAGTTTGTACCCGAAACAGATTTGTTTTTAGCAACGCCCCTCAGACGTCCGTATTCATCTCCTTGTATTACATCTCTCAGAAAGTGACAATAATGAGTCTTGCCTTCTTTGTACCTGCTAACTGTAACACACAAACAAAGACCTACAAATGAAAGATCAGCTTACTATTGCTCAACTGGTTAAAACATGTTTTATCTGGGTAATGACAACATAAGAGTTAACAGCATTAATGGTAATGAGAGGTTGTAATGAGAGGTTGAAAATCATAATATAGCAAGTAGAAACAGCGGGAACTTTTATCCAGTCAATTTTACTTTATGCATAAAAGCATTTTTCTGCTTTAGAGTAACAGAATTGGTTTCTAGCTTTTGAATTTTCTGGCTTGTTTTAATGATGTATTTTTATTCAGATGGTGTGTTTGAACAGCAGTGCTGTAAGGGCATCTTCTGCTGGACCTTCATTGCACACCACTGATTATGGGAGAATTCATGAGGTATAGGCTGCTGTTTTTAGTTTTTATATTGACTTGCTTTTGTTTTTCTGTCTCTCTCTCTCTCTCTCTCTCTCTCTCTCTCTCTCTCTCTCTCTCTCTCTCTCTCTCTCTACTTGTGGTTAACGGTTTCCCCTCTGATGGAACTCCAGCTTGTTGTTCTTTCCCTACATTTGTCCTTTCTTTCCCCACGTCCCCTTTGTTCCCTTCCCAGAAGACTGCATCATGTTCTCAGCTCCTGAAACATCTAGGCCTGCTCTGAACACATGTATCATGAGTGCACATGACAAAATCATTCTCTCCATTCTCAACCCAGTATCAGCCTCTTGTCCGCTCCCTGTACACCCATAAACCCGTATATACACACTTCTCTTTCACTGTATCTACCGGTTAACTCTATATGTTAATCCATATGTACATTTATCATTTAGGTCGCTTTGAAACGAAACAATAGCCGGAGTCTTTATTCATTTATTTATTGGATTTACTTTTAAATAAAGCCCCAAGGCTGTGTCCAATAAATCTGAGCTAATTGATTACTGCCCTTATCTTTTGTCGTCAATATTAACGGCAAATGAATGTTTAAGTAGTCCATCAATGGCCTTTCCTAATTGTAGCTAAAGCAATGGCTAAAGATTCAGGTTTAATTAGCTCCTATCATAGCGTGTCTGAATGTTAAACACCGCTCTGAACATATAGGACATGTCCTAATTCTCAGTATTTATTCCTGTCTGTTGTTCTTTGTCTCTCCTTATCATTTTAGCATCAAATTCTTCATCCTCATCATCATCATCATGATCGTTTGTCTGGCGCTTTGTCATTCTTTGTGAAGCTAATAACAGTGAAGCTTAATTGGAATACACAACTGTTATGAGGAATTCAAATATATGAAATGACAAAATAATAATACAGAATTAAACAAGCTATGAGCTGTGATAATGAGAAGAATAACTGAGAGGCAGCCTAAGGATATTCCACATTTTCTGAAATAATTGCACAGAAATTAAACAGGGTAGTGGATGCATTTCCTATCTGTCCGATTTCAATAAGGAGTTGCTGAGAAAATCCTGGAAGTTTCAGTTAGGGTAAAAAAACTCTCCTGTGGGTTTATATCGAGGACAGTAGGACAGGAAATAAATCTCCTTTTCAATCTTGTAGATGTCGGGTCCCCCCCCCCCACCACCACCACTTCTCTTTCTCTCGTTTTTTTTCCCCCCACAGAATTTCTGTCCTTTTTCATTGCCAGTTTCTCCTAGGTGGCCATGTTGCTGGTATCATTAGGGAAAAACGAAAGAGAGCAGAGAGACCTTAGGGTGTATGTCCTCACATTCACACCCTTGTTTTTTTTCTTTTCCATCCACATCCTTCCTTTCCTACCTCTCTGTGACAGCCGGCAGTCAGTAGGGCACAGTGGCCATGCCAGCACAGGAAAGACCCACGTCAGCGCTTAAATACACACCCAAGATGTGTGCACGCTGACCTGACACACCGTAACATATTGTGCACGTCTCCATATGAACTTGGCCGTAAAATTAGAATTATAATGATGAGAATGTGATTTGGAGTCATTTTTAATCAACAGATCAGATGGCATCATTAACCTTATTATGCATTTATTATTTATAAGTTATGCTTTATTGCATAGACATTACATTTGTATTATATGGATATTTCAAAATTACAGTACTTTGTGAAGCGGTGCCAAGATCATGCAGAGGCTTGCAGACCAATTCTCTCTCTCCGTCTCTCTCTCTCTCTCCATCTCTCTCTCTCTCCATCTCTCTCTCTCTCTCTCTCAAACACACACACACATCTCACACTTTTTCCTTGGCAAATGGAGCATAGCGGATCATAGCAGCAGTGGGCAAAGCTTTGGCATATTGAGAAACCCGGATTGTAACATTGGCTTTGGATGTAAAACTGTGAAACGCTACAGATGTTGGAACTCGGGGAAAAAAACATTAAGTATGCATGAACACACACACACACACACACACACACACATACATGTCTGAAACCACATAGTGAATTAGTGAAAATACCCATTACTATGTCTGTCATAATCATGATTTGAGTTTGATGATTAATTGTCACACAATAATTAATTATTTGTCTCTTTTCATTATACGACCCGATTATAGGATATGCTATATGATGAAGCAGGGCACAAGTACATGAAATCAGCATGGTATTTATTAAGGGCAAGCTAGGAATCAGAATCGTAGTTCAAAGCAGAGATGAGAGGTAATCGTAGGCATCTCAGTAAGGGTCTATACATGGAACATGGCATAGAGAGAGAACAGAAGTGACAGGGCTTTTTAATGAGACAAACAAAAATCAGGGTATAAATAGACACACTACTCAAGGGTAAGGGCGCAGAACACAGTCAGGTAGCACACCGATGAGGGGACTTACTAGGGTGGATGCTAGAGGACTAGAGGAGACACAAAGGCAGATGGAAATATAAACAAAATCCAGCAGCATTCGTCATACTGGGAACCATGACCTACGCTGAGTGAGAGACCAAATGTTAAATGCTTCTAGCGAAATGAATATGTTTGCTACATACTGGGTATGGTTTACCATTTAACCATTGTAGACCCTGCATCTTACACTATGGGATTTTAAAGCCCTAAAAACTAGGGCTAGAAAACGGCAGACTAAGATGTAGCAGAATAGCGAGAGATACTTTTTAGACTAATGATATGCTCTAACGTTCAAATAAATAACCTATATGCAGAGAATACTGTATATTGATGGTGATGTCATGATAAGCAAATCAGTTCGCTACCTTTACAAATGTGCCTCAGTTTATTTTGTTAATTGCCTGCCAGGCTATAAATGATCACTTTTATACCACAAAAGTAAGCCGCAGATCCTAATGTCTAACTAGAAAAAGATTAATCTGATACAGCGTAACCAAACATGCACAATATGGCCATTGATTGACGTATTTCCTTCTCTTATATAGTATATAGCTAAGACAAACTGTGCATTCGTCAGTAGCTCTGAATGAACCTCAGTGCATTGGACCTTTTTTGGTCCACTTCATGTGTGCTTGTAGATCAGTCCATTACTGTTAGACGTTTCTGTGAATTTCTTCAGGTTGGTGACCTGATCAAAGTGAGTTGCATCATCAGTCAGTATCCCTCCTTTTCTCCATGTTTTTTATACAGGCTTCTTTATCATTCCAGTCAGGTGTCTGGCTCAGGTTCATCCACATGAAACACTGAAAACTCCTCCATGGGTGCCATCCGTTTCTCTAGAAACTCCAGGCGTAGCCTTTACAGACCCTGTGCTTGACCACAGAAATGCTCACACTTCCTACCAAGTCCATCCTTGTGCTTTTGTATCAATAGTCCCTTAGACTAAAATCGTTGGCCTTGCTTTCAAGAAACATAGTGTGGTCTTTGTTCAGAATGTTTCTTACTTCCACAGTTGAATTGTTCTTCCTTTACATCTTCTAAACGTATGATTTAAGCAGGTATTTGACATTTGAGATAAGTCTCATTGAACTCATCTTCAAAAACCTCTTGATCAAGGAGCATGGGTTTTTTTCTGTGACAAAAAGAACACTTACAAGGCTGGAAACATTTGTAGCACCACCTAAATACCTGGCAATACCAGCTTCTGTGTTCAACATCAACAAATTCACAGTTCTCCTTAAGCTTCTCTGTGCTCACTGTGTACATGTGAAAGCATTATATATGGTATATTTTGAAGATGTTGAAGATGTTCTCAGTATCTTCTAGTATATCTACTCCATAATGAACACAATTGTTCACTTGTTTTGCAACATCTTTGCAGCTGTCACCTGCAAACACACGATTTTTTTTCCCCCAGTGTTTCTTTGATATATTGTACGATCATATCTGTTCACTCTTTTCTAGTGTAATTAACTTCGACTGAAATACTGTACATGCTACGCTTCTTCTGATCAAATTACTGAATAAGCAGAAGGAATATTTTCATGGCACCATGATTGCTCCCACCAGTACAAAAAACACAGTCTGTCTTCTAGCGTTTTCAGTGCTGTGTTGACAGAATGCAGTACTATCACAGTGGTAAAATTTTTCCCATATTAGTAAGAGCTCTTGAAAGTTTTCATGCTGTCTCAGAATCTGGGAAAGCCTTTTGCAACAGTTCAGACATCCATTGATCTTGATCTATAGCTATCGGATCTATGGCCAGTGGAAGTCCACACTCCGCAGTAGTAACAGCATTTTCTGTTTTATATGGTCTCACGAAATAGTCAGTTCATTTACCTGACGAATTCAGCTGCAGTTTGTGTTTTGCAGATCTTGTGTGGGCTTCTACATTGCTAGCACCTTTATTTATTTGACGCTGACACGTACATGCCAGCTTTGCAGGTCATGCATTCTGCTTCCCCTGGATCCAAAAGAAAAAGAGATGAAAACATGGGAATTTTTTCTCTAAGTTATCTGTGAGTTTACATCTGTGTTTGGCCGTGTTTAAAGCTGTTTAGGCGCAATATGCTCCTGTCAACAAGCAAGCTGCTGCTGTCTCTCTGCTGTTGCTGTGGTGCTGAGGGTAATGATTGAGGTGCAGTTTGAACAGAAAGGGTGTGTACATGACCGACCAATGATGGAATGTCAGAAGGCGGGACCTAAACAGAAAGCAAAAGCCGAATCCTGGGCATTTTTTTACGATTTAGAAATCCCTGGACATATGGTCACCCAAGGTGATGATGTAGCCATCCATTGTCTTTATCCTTTCCTGGTAAAGTTTTAGAGGTAGCACATTTTTTGGTGCCCTCAACAAAAACAGTGAGGTTTTGCATGTGAAAGTATTATTTGAGTTTGGCAAGCATCTTTATTTTCTCTATATGCTCAGCTATTAGTTTTTTTTGTATTTTGTACAAGCAGGAGAGTGTAGTAGCTTTTTGCTGTACTTAAATTTGCTCACTTCAATAAACCGCCATGTTCCTTATACTGAAAGTCATCTGTGCACGCTGATTTATCCGCCTAGTACAAATTGTTCTAATGTCAGCCAGATCATGTGTAGCACAGCAGGTGGTGAAATTTGGACATCATCAAGGCCTCACATCATGAGGCACATTAGGTTTAAACATGCACACGAAATAAAGAGCTTTAGTCTTTGGCAGAAGTCAGTAGGAAGTGTCTTTTTTCTTTCTCTGGTTGTTGATCCTATTTGTCCTCTGGGCAACTGGGAATAAAAAAAAAGAAACCAGGACATGAGTCCTGTTCATCGTGAACGCCCGGAGCTTCTGATTTGTTCATGCCTGGGTACTGTAACTAGCAAAATCAATATGGTTGAATTACATTGAGTAAATAAGGACAACCACTAACCCAACTATTTACACTAATCTTAGCCATTTATAGATTTTCATATCAGCCGGCTTCTCATGAATTGCCAGCTGAGAGACCATTTTGTCAGATGAAATAAACATTTTTGAAACATGTTCAGATCAGGGTTAGCCCTAAGCTCCTATGGTCTTTCTGTTTAATTTTTTTTTCTTGCTAAATTGCATTGTCAGCACTACCCTGTGGGACTAATAAAAAATATAGAAACTGCATGGGCAGTTCAGATTTTCCTGTGCTCTTCAGACATGAGAGTGGCGCAGACTTAGTACCTCATTTGTCTGTGGCGCTTCTTTCTTCAGGCACCATTATTTCCCTCTTTCCAAACACTTGATGAATCTTCAGATTGCTCGATTCAGCAGTGATATACATCATACATAAAATCCGTTGTGCATTTTGATGTGAAATAGATTTTATAATTGTCTTTGAGCAGGCATAAACAACCCAGCATGCCACAAGTTTTGCAATCTTTGAAGTACGCTTCACTGTTATAGCTGAATAGCTGGGATTTGTGAGTGAATTCAGCTCTTTTATAGACTAGATCTGCCACAATGCTGTACTTCCCAATTCCTTATAATTGCTTTGCAACTGCTGAGAGAAATAGTTTGTTGAAATTGTTTTATTTTTCTGAAAAATTTCAACATAACAAAGATTTCTGAAATAAAGCAAGTATGCATGGCAGTTAAAAGCCAGCAGTTCCCTTAGGTACACAGATATTGTTATATTTTATGATTTTTATAGTTGTTATGCAAGTAATCTTTCATGAGCAGCACTAAAACCTAATGCTGAAGCCCATGTGGTCCTTACACAAACATCTATTAAATCTGCAGTGGTCCAGAGCTGTTGTAACATACTGCCTCCATTCGTCAGGCTCGTCTCTGGAGGAACAAAAATGGAAATGAGATAAAACAATGATCTGCATGTCAAATCTGTAAAAAAAACAAATCTGAAGCAAGTCCTTGTGGGTCTAAGATGCTTCTAAATCAGACAAAGAAATGAGCTTGTAAAAAAAAAGCATAAACACTGAGCCAATAACATTTAATTAAAACCATCATGGGTTGTCATTTAAAATGGTGCAATTTCAAGCAGTAAAAGGAAGGCGTTTTGAGTCACATAAAGCAATAAATCCATTGACAGTTAGTACTGCAAAACAATTATAGCATTTAAGAATGTATATACTGTATGTAATTAGTTTAGAATTGGGACTTCGGTGTACTTCTTTTTTTTAAGAAATCGGGGATGCATACATAATCAGACAGTTCTGTAAATATAACATGTATAAAGATTCAGAACTGTTTTGAACCATAGCTCTGTCTCTGGTTGCTTCTAAATTATTTGCATAAAAAGTTAGGCTTTCTAATATTGGTGGGAAAATGAAATTGTTAGATCATGTCCAAAATGTAAAGTCCTGAGGCATAATGTCAGATACGCTTTACTGTCTCTGTCCTGTTTTTGTTTTGTTTGACTGATTTCATTTAATATCAATGTGTGTGCGAGAAAGAGAAAAAAGCTTCAGGCTAGATTCTGGCTTTGCAGTTATGCAAAATAGTATGGCCATACACACACACACACACACACACTGTCATGAACAAGTGGGGCCAAAAATACAATTTTTTTACACGTACTGTGCTAGACCTTTTCATAACTGCATATTAACTTAGTGACCATAAACAATATAAAATGTTTTGATGATTACATCCTTTTGGGATAACATGAAACAGGCAGCTGCTTACCTGCATCACTCAAATACACACCATTAGGGTGCTCAAATACACACCCATTTATACCACTCAAATCACCCATTTACAAAAGGTAAAGACACACCCATTTACCCCATGTAAAGATGCCCATTTACCCCATGTAAAGACACACCCATTTACTAAAGGTAAAGACACACCCATTTACCCCATGTAAAGACACATCCATTTACTAAATGTAAAGACACACCCATTTACCCCATGTAAAGACACGCCCATTTACTAAATGTAAAGACACACCCATTTACCCCATGTAAAGATGCCCATTTACCCAATGTAAAGACACAACCATTTACCCTATGTAAAGACACACCCATTTACCCAATGTAAAGACACACCCATTTACTAAATGTAAAGACACGCCCATTTACTAAATGTAAAGACACACCCATTTACCCCATGTAAAGACACGCCCATTTACTAAATGTAAAGACACACCC
>JAOVYV010000029.1:5591555-5604101 GCA_025674545.1 Hassar affinis
ATGTAAATAGTCATGAAAATAAAGAAAACGCATTGAATGAGAAGGTGTGTCCAAACTTTTGGCCTGTACTGTATATTTAACAATATAGAAATATTTTTGCGGGGTACCTTGAAATTTATGTTTAATTTGCCCTGTGTCTTGGTTTAGGAATAAAGACGGGACGCTGTTTGAACAAGACAGGCACTTGTGAAATTTATGGCTGGTGTCCGGTTGAACGTCGTTACACACCAAAGTAAAAAAAAACAAAAAAAACAGCACCTTACACCATCATACAATTTGCCTTTTGAATTTATCCTGCTACGTTGTGAATAAGGAAAGAAATGAGTCATGGTTCTGGTGTGTGTTTTTAGGGTGCCGTTGCTGAGAAAAGCTGAAAACTTCACAGTCTACATCAGGAACTTCATTAGGTTTCCGAAGTTTGACTTCTCCAAGTAAGCCATATTCAAAAACAACACTACAGGAAGCATTTTAGTTTCAGTAGCGCCTAAAGGTGGTTAATCCAACTGAAACCTCATATGATTTACTTTCTTTTTCTGTAAAGACACAGCACAGTCCAGGATGTCTACTGTTCCCTACACTTCGTACACACACAAGGCATGTTAACGTCTACCTACATAATATACACCCACATGTATTTCCAGTGACTGGAATAGACGTATGACAACATGGTTTCAGCATGTGTGTATCACTTACATAAAAAGGGTTAATATGTTCGGACTGAAATTGTCTCGCACGTAAAAACTCTATTTATACACACCCAGAGACTGCAGTGTCAGTGCCTGAGACAGTCCCTGAGACGGTTTGTCTGTCGTGTGATCTTGCTTAGCATGCTAAACTTGGAACTGTGCTTTCAATTTCACTTATTCACCTCACACAGGAAGGAGCATCTTTCCACAACCTGTTAACACTCACATCTGCACTGTCTGCCTTTCTGATCAAGGATGTAGGTTTCAATTCCTATAATCAACTAGCTAGCAAAGAAATATATGTAATGTGTTTGTAAGTAGCATTATCTGGCTTTAACTCAGGTAATCCAAATTTTTCCTGTAAGGAGTGACAAAATGACAACTTTATGTTTGCTCAGTGCAGCTAGCTAGTACCTAGCTTTCTTTGTAGATTAGGAAGTATTGTTTTGTAGATTAGCTGATTATTTTACACAATTCAAACTAGGATGCACCACTTGGGATTATGTGCTAAAGTGATGAATTTTAGAGAGACAGAAATGTTTGAGTATCTCATGTATGTATTTTTACTTTTCCCTGACTCCTATTTTGGTCACATCCAATTGCCACCCATAAAGATTTCTCTTTATGGGAGAATCTGGGAGGCCGTGGGAGGCTATGTGACATGACGCCAGCCACCGCATCTTTTTGAGCTGCCACTCATGCAATATCAAGTACCTGTGTAAGAAAGACAAGTGCATGAGCTAACCATGATTGGCTAGTGTTCCTGTGATTGATATGGGAGACAACATATGCTACACTTCCCACCCTGAGAGCACGGTCAGTTTAGCTCTCTGATCCTCTGGCCATAGGCAGCTGTGCCATCACGGGCAGTTATGGCATCATCCAGATTCAATCTCCAGATGCTAGATAAAGTCAAGGGCTTTGACCAGGGATGTGGAGGAATGGGCAGAGGCATGAGCTTACTAGCAGGTTAGAAACATTGTACCTTGGCTTATGCATAAGCAGTACATGAGAAGATGAATTTCTGGAAATCTGTAGCCACTATTGGTCCACCAGTATTTATTTCAGAGTAGATGCAGGGTTCTGAGTGTGCCAGTGTGACCTGTGGCTGGAGTGGAAAGCGTCAATTGGGTTCTGAGGGATTTAGGCAAGAGAGAGCATAAGCTATGGTGTTCTTAGGACCCGGCTTGTAAGATTGTGAGAAGAACAATGCCCACCAGGCCTGATGTGGATTGAGACACTTGGCAGATTTCAGATACTGAAGTTTCCTGTGATCTAAATGATGAAGGGATACAGGGAACCCCTCAGCCAGTGCCTCCACACCTTCAATGCTGCCAGGAGCTCATGATTTCTGATGTCATAGTTCTTTTGTGTGGGAGTCAACTTCCTATAAAAGAAAGCCACAGGGTGTAACAGGTTTGTCACCAAAGCAGTGGAACAAAATGGACCTGACCGCCGTCTCTAAGGCTCTAAGGTATCCACCGCCATGATAAAGTATGATGTTTGGCAGGATCAGGATGCTTAAGGATAAGAGTAGAGGTAATGGCTTGATTGAAACATGTGAAGGTCTCCTTGGCAGAAGGATTCCCGGTCAGATGTTTGGGCCCCTTCTTTAACAGGACAGTGAAAGGGGCTGCTATGAAGCTGATTCCTCACTGATGAGATTCCCTTGTGAAGCCAGGATTTCCTTCTGGTTTTGCTGAGCTGCTGTGTCTATCATAGTGGTAAAGTTTTCTACCAAATCCAAATCAGGAAGCAAGCACTTTAAGCACATAAAAAAAAGGCACAAGGCTAGACAATGGACAAACAACACAAACTAGGCTAATGCAGAAATCAACCTTTTAAAAACCTGGTAGTGCTCAAAGTCAAAGCAGCGAGAACATGATAAACTATAGTTTGGAACTGATAGATGTATTGAACACTGAACAAAATGTTGCAAGTTACAAACAGGCATTTATAGTGTGCATGTGTGTGTATTTGGTAATGAGTCCCAGGTGTCTATAATGAGAATCTAGGTGATCCTGACCATGGTAAGTTGAGTCCACATTTTCCTGTAGTCTGTGAGGGACTCTGCGAAATAGAGGCTAACAAACCCAACTGTAGGAATGAATCTAACCAGAATGTCCTTCATAAAAGTGAACATTTTGTATTTGTATTTGATATTGATGCACTGTTTTATAAATGAGGTCTCAGTATCCCAGTGTTAACTTTGCTGTGTTTCTTTCTCTTTTATTTTTTCTTTTTTTAAGATCCAATGTTCACGCCTCCACCAACCACACATATCTGAAGTCATGCTCCTATGACAAAGTTCACCAGCCATATTGCCCCATCTTCCGAGTGGGAGATCTGATCAACTGGACTGGTAACAGCTTCCAAGAAATGGCTGTCAAGGCGAGTGTCACTAATGTCATTCTGTAGTCTTAATGCGTTTATAATGTCTCAGAGCCCAGCAGTGATGGGAATATGAATATGATATTTGAGTGTGAAGGATTGGAGAAGCTTCAAGAAAGGATATGATTAGAGCAGAACTGATTTCATTATGAACTCCTTTTGTGCATTTGTTGCTCAGCCTGTCTTATGGCCACAGAGGAACTTTTGAGCAGCTGTTAATTAAATAAAACACTTGAGGGAGTGTTGTTATAGGAAAATAATCAACAGAGGGGTGGTGTGAGGCAGATTGGCATGAAGGGGAGTTACTGTGGTGTCACCACCCTAAAATAAATAGTTTTCCTACAACTACAAATCCTGAAGTCCTTTTATTCAACATTATTGTTGTTGTGCTTATATCATTTAACGTTCTAGACATTATTTTGTTTTATCTAAACAACAGCTTCGTATGCTACAGTACAGAAACAGTAAAGGGTGAAGCCTTCTATGCTGAATAGCTTTACTTCAGTTGCAAAGCTCTGAAACTGGGGACTCCTTTCAGAAATGTTAAATGACAGGTTAAATATTTGTTCAGAAAGCTTCATTATATTATTATTATTTGTTAAATAACAGTACATTGTAATGAATTTATGATTTGGCTTATTAAGCCCCACAAAAAATCAATCAACACTTTCCGAAGAAGAAAAACAAATTACTTGTGTATATATTTCTTCTTCAGAAAGTGACTAAGTTTTGAATAAATGTACTTGTGTTTACAGAACTACTGAAATAAATTGAATATCTATCAACCACCCTACCAACCAATCAACAAAACAACCAATCAGCCACCCAATCAACCAATCAAACAACCATCCAAGCAACCAATCAACCACCCTACCAAACAACCAACCAACCATACCAACCAACCACTCAACCAATCAATCCAACAACTAACCAACCAACCAACCACTCAACCAACCAATCCAACAACTAACCAACCAACCAACCACCCCACCAACCAATCAACCAACCACTCAACCAACCAATCCAACAACTAACCAACCAACCAAGCAACAAATCAACCACCCTATCAATCACTCAACCATCTAAGCAAACAACCACCCAACCACTCCACCAACCAACTGACCAACCAATCAATCTGCCTCAATCAATCAATCAATCAATCAATCAATCTGCCTGTCTTTATCTGTCTATCTGTCTTCATATGAACTGAATCTGTCTTTCTCTTACACACACAGGGTGGATCTGTTGGAGTGGGGATTGATTGGATTTGTGATTTAGATAAAGACACCTCTAAATGCAACCCTGAATACAGCTTTACTCGTCTGGACAACTCAGAAAGCCCAAACATCACTGGATACAACTTCAGGTGTGTTCATCAGCACAGCATTGTTAACATGTGTGTTATCTTTGACACTTAACTATGGATATCCTTGGAGTTCTTTTCTTCTCAAAGGAACTGTGTGTATAGTAAATGTGACACTAGATTTATAATCTTATAAATCACAGTTTAGTGTGTACTCTTCCTGTGTGAGTCATTATTCACATATCCACTTAGCAACTTAGGTTTTCCTTCACCAGTTTCCAGAACCGTATCCAAAGCTTTGTACATGTAAGACTAAAACTGAAAGTCTGGAGTGTATGCAGTATGAACATTTTAATTGTGTAACTTAAGATTCGCAGTTGTAATATGAAGTGTAATATATAGACCTGATGGAACTTTGATGATGCATTTAAAATGATTTAATTTAATTATTAGTTGTAAATGATGCCATGGACCTGGCTTTTCAGTCTATCTTGTAAGAGCTTCCAGATTAACCATGGCTTCATCTTACAATTAAGAAACGGGAAAAAATTATTTAATATTTAGTATAAAATTTCCTGGCTCTTCTTACAGATTCGCTCGCTATTATAGAGGGGCAGATGGAAAGACTTATCGCTCGCTGTTCAAAGTGTACGGCATTCGATTTGATATCATGGTTAATGGGCAGGTAAGTCACTGTTATTACTGTTAATAAGGTTAATATTAGGGTTCATTCTAACCAGTGTATGATGCTTCATTATTTTATACTTCATGATCTTGTATTCCAGGCAGGAAAATTCAGCATTGTCCCCACAGTAGTGAACATCGGGTCCGGAGTCGCCTTACTGGGTGTTGTAAGTATAACGTCCTGCGACTTATCAGCTCTAAATGACTAATTGCTTCATCCTAAAGCCGTTCTTCGACTCCAACCTTCTTCTTGGAGCTTGCATAGATCACAGAGCCACGTACGGGTGTGATGGTCACAACTGTCCACATATTGTGTATGCAACTGACTATTGCTTGTCTGAGACTGGCTCTAAACAAAGTGTCATTCGGTAATCCTAAATGCCGAGTTAGAATATTTTATAGGATATTACATCCTGAAAGTTGTAATCAATCAGTAGACTGAAAATAGTACAGATAGACTGAAACCAGTTACAGTAGTAGTGATTGAACTAGATGTGTAACAGTCATGACTATACAGTAATCAGTACTATCAGAATTAGTAGTGATGGAGTACATAATCTGTGTAAATCATTCAAATGGAAAGGAGCAGGAGGTTTCAGACCTACGCCTGCTCTTCAAGTCAATAAATGCTTCAAGCCACATGAGGGCGCAATTGTATTGTTCATTATGAATAGCCCAACCTGCTCACCAACTGTTCACTCATAGTGACGTTTAGTTATAAATCCAAGGGGCATTGCTTTTTTAATGGGAATAATAATGGGAATGACTGCTTTACGGAAAGCACATGAGCTGTAATAAGCTGTAGTTCTCTGTATGCTGCTGTTCTTTTTTACAGGGAGTGTTCTGCTGTGACATGATCCTGATCTATCTGATGTCTGGGAGCTCATTCTATAGACAGAGGAAGTTTGAGACTATGGTCAAGTAAGATTGATTTTAAACTTTGTTGTTGCTCGTGTTTAACACCCAAATATTTTCCACAAGAGGGTGCTGTTGTGCTTCACATCCTAATGACATTATTATGATTGTTTTCGTGACCACCTGTAGAAAGCCAGAGAAACGGTCCAGAGAGTCAAAACACACAAGACGCCATCGGCACGGCCACGGTCGACACAAGAAAGACGACAAATCGGACGTGGAGAACCAACTGGCGTCGTCCTCGCCGACTCGCAGTCCAAGAAAACACAAGCATCGCAGCCCTGAAGAGACACAAGCTAAAGAGGCAACATCCAGATCCCAGCATAGTCCTGAAAGAAAAGCCACGGCTCAGGCTTCCGCGCCCAGGAACAGACGATGAAGGGACTGGTTTTGTTTTTGGAAAGGGAGGATAGACTACTGTATATACTTTGAAGGAATATTAAAGGAGAGGACAGACAGTATTTGTTTCAGGAAGGTTCTAGTCCGTGCTGCACTAAAGATGAACAATTCTGTGAATATTAACTCTAGCTGAAAGGTCACAGTTAAACCTGTGAACTGCTTTAAGCCTGACTTCAGAAAAAAAAGGTGCTTGAAATATTGTAGATGAAGGAGCAATCAAAGATCTTCTGCGAATCGTTCCGGCCTCGTTTGACGTTACAGGACGAGGACAGGAAAGTGAAGTTCTAATGAAATGTTTGTAAGGGAAAGATAGTAATAAATGCATGGGATTCATTTTGGCATGTTTTCATGAAGGGTGCTGGCTGATGTACAATATGAACAGTATTTTTAAAAAAAAATGCTAGAAAATGTGTGAACTGGTCCCTGGAGGGCATTTCATTTACCATGTTGCCTTTTTGATATTGATTATATCATGTTTTTTTTTAAAATTATTATTATTATAGGAGTTAAATAAAAGAAATAATTCCTGCGATCATGAGTGATTTATTTATTTAGAAGAAACCACATTCACACACAAGTAAATACGCCACACAAGTCAGAAGTTATTGGATGCTTCATTTCTACTTCCTGCGATGGAACCAGGACATTGTTACTTCTCAGACTCTTGGGAAATTTCTAATACACCTAACGCTACGATCTGAGCTCTCCGATTAATCGATGATTTATCAACACGTATGACAGATTCTCTTTTCTGAGTATTGTCAGATTTTCCAGCAGTAGTTTTATTTTTGTTTGTCGATGACATTAAGAGAAAAAGGAAGCCATCCTGGAAAGTCAGTTATTTGAAAGAACCTTTTAGAAAGCATTCGATTAATGATTAAATCTAGATTTAAAGATTTGTTAGCAAAAAAAAAAGGTTAGATGTTAGGAGGTTAGACGTCTCGTTTCAGGAAGTATTAAGAGTCACACAGCTGCAGGGTTCAGTCCCTGTGTGTGTGGAGTTTGACGTTTCTCCATGTCCGTCTGCGTTCCCTGAAGGTTCTCCGCTCTCCTCGTTCCTCCTAAAAGGTGGACTGACCGTGCAGGTGTAAACGTGCGTGTGTGTGTGTAGGTGTAGGTGTATATGTGTGCATGCACAGTGTGCTGTGCTGGACTGGGATCTAATCCGGGGTGTATTCCCAGGACAGACTCCAGATCCACTGAAGCCGTGACTGAGAATGAATAAATAAAAGGGTTAATCTGGTTAATGACTTTAAGCTTCAGCTTGACCTTCAGGTCAGATTCAGTTCAGTGCCATCAAATACAAAGGAGAAATGGAAGCAGATTCACTGATCATGCCTATGGGTTAATCTGAACAGAAATGCTGAGCTATGCACTAATGCAGGAGACGTAGCCGGTCAGTACACATGCACCATTCCGTACAGGAAAGTCCAGAAGAGCACGTAGGTGAACAATCCGCCCACGAGACCTCCGGTGAAGAGCAGGCGCCTGGATTTAAAGCATTTGTTCCACCGCCGGCCGGCTTTAAGGATGAGCAGCACGGACAGCAGGAAGGACGCGAGGAAGTAGAAGATGAAGCCGTACAAGCCGGTGAGCCCCAGGATGCCCGCTGTGGCCCCGGACAGGGCGGACACGGAGGTCCGGCAGTACTCCAGCACCGCCGAGTTCCCCCGCATCGCCACCTCGCTGATGAACTGCGGGCCTTCGCGCTTCGCTGCGATCGCCGCCATTCCGTCTAAACCACTGGGAACACACCAGCACAGTTAACACCACCTCATTAAACACAGGATTAATGAACACACCACGTGACTCCATCTGCATATTATTAATATCTTCATCATCATCATCATCATCATCACCAGCTTCCGGTTTACCATCCAATTCATGAAGCTTATCTTACCGTCTGGATTAAGGTGCACACGCTTTAAGAAAAGGCTTACAGTTTAATTATACGAGCATACGTATATAATATTATATAGTCATGCCACTATTAAAAACGCATTAACATGACTACTGTGGGAAGAATGTCTTTCTATACTTTTCTTTATAAAATCAAAGGGAAAACCGATCCGCTTGTCATGCCTCGGCAGCCATGTTGTTTCCCCGCAATGAACGCTGGACAGCGCTTAATATGACCTAATCAAAAACTTGCTCTTTTAACATCGTTTACATATTTTAAAATTAAAGTATTTCAATATAAACGGATTTGTATGCCTGTATTATAGTTTATAATTTTGTTTAATATTTTAAATAATATTTTTAAGCGTTACCTTTAACCCTTTTCACCTTTACGGCGTCCACAGAGGAACAAATCGCTTCCGGAAATGGTTCAAAATCTCTTCGTACTTCCTACATCTGCGCCCTATGGAGGGAACGAAGGAACAGCTTCTGTACAGCCTACTTAGTGCACTTAGTGTTGAATAGGCAGTGACATGCTTGTTACGGGATGAAGTCGTGATATATAAAATGATAATTGTGTGGTTTTTTTTTAAGTTGTCCATCTGTTTTAGGGTTTTAGAATATTTCTATATTATTTATTTAGTTTTGATATTGAGAAATTATTGAAAAATTAATTTTTTAACGGTGTCCCCGAAGGATTATAACACTTCCGGAAATAGTTCAAAATCTCTTCGTACTTCCTACATCTGCGCCCTATGGAGGGAACGAAGGAAGAGCTTCTGTACAGCCTACTTAGTGTTGAATAGGCAGTGACATGCTTGTTACGGGATGAAGTCGTGATATATAAAATGATAAAATTCAGATTGTGTTTTTTTTTTAAGTTGTCCATTTTAGGATTTTAGAATATTTCTATATTATTTATTTAGTTTTGATATTGAGCAATTATTGAATTTTTTTTACGGTGCCCCCGAAGGATTATAACACTTCCGGAAATAGTTCAAAATCTCTTCGCCCTTCCTACATCAGCGCCCTATAGAGGGAACAAAGTAACAGCTTCTATACACCCTACTTAGTGCACTTAGTTTTGAATAGGCAGTGTCATGCTTGTTACGTAATGAAGTCTCGATATATAATATTATTTAAATACAAATTGTGTTTTTTTAAAGTTGTCCACCTGTTTTAGGATGTTAGAATAATTATATATGATTTTTTTAAATTTGGATATTGAGCAATTATCTTAAAAAATATCTTTGCTCTCGTCAGTACGGTGTCCCCAGAGGAACAATCTGTACCGTGGGTAAATTCAAACGCCTTTACTTCCTGCATTAGTGCTTTACATGGAGTTACAGCTCCTGCACCCGGTGAAGTGCGCTATATATTTAACTATTAAACGTCACATAAATCATGGCTGCACCATCTGACTCATCAACTAAATATGTTCTGGGCATTGATTTGGGAACCACGTCGATCAAAGTTGTGTTATTTAACACCCGATCAAAGACTGTGACGGAGAGCTGCAGTCTACAGACCAACTCTGACGTCATCAACGACGCGCATGAACACGTAGGCTTGATGTCTTCTTATTCTTCTTCTTTTTCTTCTTCTTCAGAGTAACACCTTATTCAACATTTGTATTCAACATTCAGTGACCTGGTTTCTCATATTCAGGTGAAGGAGCAGGACCCTGTGCGAATCATTGCTACTCTTGACCAGTGCATGTGTGCTCTCCCTAAGGAAAAGCTGCATGACGTCATATGCATTGGGGTGTCAGGACAGATGCATGGGGTTTTGTTCTGGAAATCTAACACAGGTGCACATTCAACCAAATAACACTACCCTAAAGCCAGGGTTCTCAAAGTGGGCTTGAGTGATTTATTTTGTGAATGTGAGTTTACCTTTTAAACCGTCTTCCGTTGACATGTTCATCTTTTGGTTAATGGTTTCCAGTTAAATGGTTACCAACATTTTCGTTCAGTTAACTGCTGATAGAGCTGCCAATAGGAATTCTTTTCTAACTAAAGAAAACGATGCTGTCAGGCTGTCTCATCTCCTTATCTGTACACTCTTGCTGGAACAGATCGTCTTCTATAGCTTCAACCTTCATGCTAATACCACCATCAATGTCCTCAGGCTCGTCACCCATGAGATCGATAAGGTCTGTTGTAAACTCGTCTCAAGTGTTTCGTGTGGCTGCGTTGAATTCTTTAACTTTGAATCCAACGTTTGGCGTCTCTGTTAATTCCCCTTGGATTTGTGATTAACTGGACGAGAGTAGAAGCCTGTGCTTCTTTTGAATTGGCCCTGTTTGACATCAGAGCGACAGGTAACCATCGACTTCTCATGGGAAGAAAGGAAATACAGCTGCAACCAACAAATTAGCTCCATCACATTTAGCACATTTATTGTGCTTTTGGTTGAACCTTTTACCACAATATACCTGGTTTGGGTTGATTTAGTTGGTGGACAGTTCAGGAAATAGAAACAAAAATAAAATTGTGTAATATTAGAATTAGTTAGATTTATAGACCTGAATCTGTGTTGAGAGAGAGAGAGAGAGAGAGATTGCTGACTGCAAAAAAAGTTTGAGAACCCATGGCTTAAGTTTGTGTAGATTCTCTCAGCTTCTCAGTTGTCTATAAACCTAATCTAACTACAATATACAGTTTATCAGCTCTAACTGTAATATAACACACCTGCATCACTAACCAGTGTGTCTCTAGCTTGCAGTGTTTTAAATTGAATCCCTACCTGTAGTAGGATTTGAGATATATTTTTTGCCCAGGACCACTGCATACAGACAGCTGTATATAGACCACTCTAGATGATGCTAATCTCAAATCCTTCACATTGCCGCACCTTCTGTTCCCTTTTCAGGTTTTGAGTGGTACAGTAGTCATAGAGGTCCCAGGTTCAGACCTCAGGATGCGAGTCACCTGATCACGTGGCAGGATGGACGCTGCACTAGTGAATTCCTGTCGTCGCTACCCAAACCTGAGTCACACCTGAACGTGGCCACCGGTTTTGGCTGCGCTTCCATCCTCTGGTACACCAAGCACAGGTCCGAAAGCTTTTTTTTTATATCATCCATCAGATTTGTCCGTGCTCATGAGAAAACTTGTAGTCTACTATTACGAGCCATTTGTCCTCTGTGATTCTCTTCCCAGTGACACACAAATGCAGTCATAAAACTTTCAATAAGCTTAAGCTTAGATAATGTACTTGGGCAGGAAAAATATCTATTTAGTCTATTTAATAAGACTGAAGGCATGGAAAGCACCAGTATGCCAGACTAGACGTCAAATGGCAGACCGAGATCTAGAGTTATACCAAGGTTTCCAAATGTCGATTTTGGTTTTATGGCCGTAAAGCTCGAGGCAGACTAATTCTGCGATCCATTTACCTTGGAGTTTACCATTTACCTTCCATATCCTCCAACTTTTACATTGGAGTCACACCCAAGTTGACTGTGTTCCAGTCAGAATACCAGTTCTAACCAGATTTGCCATCGTCAGCAATACAAGGCATTACGCTGATATACTTTGCACGTACAAACAGTGCAACATGTCCTCAGACAGAAGTTGGACAGTACTAGTTTACGTCTGACTTATCATTCATTCCTTAACTAAGATGCTTATCCTACTACTGGGAGACAGTGGTGCTGAAGCCTGTCCCAGCACTCATTGGGCAGAAGGCACCCTGGACCGGTCGATAGGACAAACACACAGACAGAAATGTTCACATCTAGGCTGCAGGTATTTGGACTGTGGGAAGAGACTGGAGTTCCTCTAGACACCAACACAGACACAGGGAGAAATGCAGACTCCAAACAAAAAGAATTCGGAATCAAACCCGGGTGCTCTTATGTTGTGAGGCATCAGTGCTACCCTCTGCACCATTGTGCTGCCCACAACTGATTTAAATGGTACACAAGCAAATAAACAGTAGATTACTACAGCTTTCACTAATGTTGATGCACAGAGCAGCCATCTTGGATTTTGAAGTCAGGGCTAATGAGGTTCCCTTGACTTCCAAGTTGGAAATCCGACTTTAGGTCAAACAGAATGCACCGTTACTAGTATCTTCCAGGATCAGCACACCATTTTGTCAATATTTATGTTCATCACTTTTTAATTATGTCTTTAATTATGTTTTCCATATTGCATAGTTGTGATGGTAAAGCGGGCGGCATGGTGGCGCAGTGGATAGCGCTGTTGCCTCACAGCAAGAAGGACCCGGGTTCGATCCCCGGGTGGGGCGACATGGGAAATT
>JAOVYV010000029.1:5705928-5717214 GCA_025674545.1 Hassar affinis
GTGTGAATGTGTGTGTGTATGAACCCTACGATGGATTAGCGCCCTGTCTAGGGTTGGTTCCTGCCCTTGCTCTCAGAGTTTCCGGCTGGGCACCGGCTCCCCCGTGACCCCGTAACTGGGAATAAGCGGTACAGAAGATGACTGACTGACTGACTGTCATTTTCGTCCGTAATGATTTCGTACCAGAAGGCCAATATTAAAACAGTACTCACAAACAAGCTAACATTAGGCTATCAACTCCCTAACAAGTGAAATATAAAAGTAAAACTGACTAGTTTTAGTTTTTATCCTCCACTGGGTTCTTTTAATTGTGCATATATTTCACCATGAAAGGGAACCATCTTTCTTTTGTTTGCACTGAACTAGTGGATTTTCCTTACTGCTGATGGCCTTTTCATGCAAATCCAAGGTAAATGAGTTACGGCCGTTCTCACAAGTGGTTTTCTTTCTATGCTTATTAGGCAAAGATGGATTCAAAACATAGTTTCACGAGGTAATGGCGTCCCATTCTTAACAAGCTACTCGAAAAACAGAACTGAAATTACAGCTGTATGTATTTTTACTATGCAAAAAGATCTATGAAGTTCTATGAAGCTTTATGATTCACACATAATACAATCAGAGTCAATATCAACCGCAAGATCGTGTAGAGACGAGTACCGGCTTTATACTGCGCGGGACTTCGCAGCAGACAATATATTTATATTAGCACTCAGTACAGTGCGCAGAGCAATAATGTCATATTACGCCTCCTCTGCTATTAAGATCCTTGGCGTCCAAACACTCAACACCAGAGTGACTTCTCACGCACTCGCAACTCATTGAAGGTCTGCTCAGACAAGCCAGCTCGTATATCAGACAAGAGAGGGGGAAAGAGAAGGGGGGAGAGCGGGAATAACTCTCCTAATATGTTCAGTGTTAACAGATATTCAGCGTACAGAAGATAACACAAAGGAAGGGTGCTTGTGTTTTGCTCCCAAAATGCCAGAACTTTCCACAGCTCTTATCTGGAAGCCTGAGAGGTTGAAAGGAGATGGAGAACTTCTTATTAGTTCATCTGGCTTTTGAATGACTTTATCCCAGCAACTTTTTTCCCCAGCAGCGACAGTCAGCGGACAGAACAGACTGAAGGGATCACGAGCAGCCAGTGGGGACGGGTGCTAGAGGAAAAAAAAAAGCCGACCAATCACAAGGAATTGTGGGTGCTGGCTCGGGGGCAGAAATCATTCAATCATTCATCAAAGAGCATTTATGAGCGATGGAGCAGAGCCTGTGATGATGAAATTTCAACAACAGGCTGAATGTACTGTACCATAGTCTGTCTGCCTTTCACTGGCTTTGTCAAGTGTCTTCGGCTGTCTCCTATAACCCAAATTCACCCTTTTGTGCTTTCGGATCCTGTTCTCCGATTTGGCAGGAGTCGCTTTGGCCTGGTCTTCGTTTCCCCCATTGTCCTCTCGGAGCAGCTTCTTAAGTGCTCCAGTTAATCTCAATGCATTAAACAAGCTCACTTACGCCAGGCAGCCACACAATGGAATGCCGGACACAAGATGTACAAGATACGAGCAGAAGGTAGACGTGCACACACACACACACACTTTCATGTGACTGCTTTTATGTCGTCTTTGTTCTATAGACTCAATGCATGCCCTTATTAGATGCTAATGGCAGACTGAGCCCACTCACGGGGCATAAAGCACAAGATGGGGCGGCACAGCCATTTGATCCAGCAACTGTTGTTAAGACGAAACAGAGCAGACTGCAAGCCAAGTATCAAAGATAGACAGGTCAGACTCTCATGATCTCCCTGCACAGACTAAATTCAGACACAAGTGCTCGAAAAACTGGATGGAACCAACAAAGTTTAAGCTTTAAAAGGGATTAAATGAGATCTTAAATCCAGTTAATCCAGTTTAACACCAAACTTTAAAATAAATAAAAAAAATCAGCATTGTGTAGAAAAAGTTTATTTAAATATAATTTTACTGTAAACTGCTTAATTGCTTTATTACAGGAACTGTGATTTAGGCTAAATTTCGTGATTTAAATATTTGCTTTACTTTCGTACCGGAGATCATCCGAATTTCTGCCTCCGTTCACAGGAAGAGGTCACTTGAGTAACATTGCACACAGACAATCACTCGTCATTTATTGTTTCAACAAAACTCTCTTGAAAAGACAGGATGCTAAGAACTTTCGCATCACGGTGTTAAAATTTTCCCTTTCCTGGTGGACAGGACAGCCAATCAGATTGTTTTGTTTTTTAAATCAATCATGATGGGCTCTCAGAATTAATCCCGGTTCGAGGATTTGGAATTGTAAAGCCATGTTTTAAAAAAAATGAGTGAACACAACTATAATCAAAACCCATCAACAGATACCTGCTTGGCTATAAACCCCAAATCTAATCCTTGTTGGTACAACCAATCCCAACTCAACATGTATTTAATTTTTAAACCAGTAAATAAAATAATTCTCCAGACTGCATCTAAATTTCCACCTGGTGAAACAGAGCTATGCCAGGTCAACCTACTGACACTCGATCTAGTGGCCTTGAGATTTTACACTAGGTCGCAGATTGGCACTCGAGATAATCCAAAGCCGATGTGTATCTGACACAAGCATTTACTGCCAAGAGGTTTTGGCAGCCTAAGAGTCAGAAAAGCAAATGGCCAATTAGCAAAGTGCCACCATGCTAATGGCATCCTTCCGTAACCCCTCGTTAGCAGCGAAATGAACTGAACTGGAGCAGAGAGTGATGCGATGGTGCATCTGGTATTGATGGGTCTCGCGGCCTATATCTTGCACTCGTTTTTTCCCCGAGAAGATGCTGACTGGTCAGGCCAGAACACCCACACTGTTGGGTGAAGGATGCTGATTAGTTTGGTCAGCAGAAGGTCGGCCATCTTATCTCCCGTCACGCTGAGATAATGGCATCCGACCGTCACGCGCTGCCTTCAGATCATTTGGTCTGGAGTCATCTGAGAAGACAGGCAGACTAGGGATAAACAGGTCCCACTGGGCAAGAGAATATACACATGTGGTCATGCCGTTTTTAACAGCAAACCCAGTCCTCACAGGTGAAACCCAGGACTCAAACCAACAACAGACATTCAGAGAAATTACCCGTTTCAACAATCAATCTAACCTGGGCATGAAGAAATATCGGTCAGTCACATATCAATATTTTGAATCATCTGATTAAATGGGTGGGTTCAAACAAAAGGTGCCAACAGATAACTCTAGTCCACTAATTTGATTAGTCAGATGGTGTTCCAAAAGAGCCTATATTTCCTATAACTATATTTTTATAATATAAACCTGCTCGTCTGTGATCACCATGATAAATTCCACTTCCTACTTCGAAACCATTATGACAGTAGACAGTAGACAGTGACACTATACCATTATAATTGATACTTTTCAGGAATATAACTTAAGACTTAAAATATGAGAGCTCATCAGATGAATTTGAACAGGAAGAAGGGATGTCAGGTCCTATTAAACAGACCTAGAAGCTGTTCAACAGCTGGGAAGACACCAAAATAGCCATTAATCTTAGTGCTATACATCATTATTCAGATTACATTAGCACCCATCTGCAAATATCAAAACAAAACAAAAGTTATTATAATGATTGGTTTGAAAACTAATGGAGACACGCAGTACAGCTTTAAAACAGTGCCAATCACAGCGTGTTTCTACTTAGTGAAGCTTGGCATACCACCGATGACACCATCATGAATCAAGAAAGCAGTTTCATAAATCATGCCTCACCCAGTTTGCTGGTTTCCCAAGCTTCTTACAGATTAATCTCAGCAGCTCTTGTGTTCGTTTGAATCTGACCAGTGAAATGCATTACGGTTTATGATCTTTACAATGTTTCTGTGGTTCAACTGATTTCCATACAGCTTTTGAGCACAACCACAAATTAATAAAAAAAAAAAAAAAGACACACGTGTGCACAAGCACCCCTGTAGAAACCTTTCAAACACACTCACATGCACTACATGTACCTGATGTGCCTCACATCAGGGCTCAAATCCAGCCAGATACCACCAATGGAAGAACAAACATGAACTCATTCTTCTGAACACAAAATCAAACAGAGGGTGCCAGCAGCTGCATTATCCCAGTAATCCAGTCCAGACCGCCTCGGTGAAACCAAACGGACTGCCTGACCTTGCCAAGATGTTCCTACTGAGGTTCTTTTTTGCTCCCCAGGTTTCCCCTGAGCCATTGTGAATGAACCCTACCCCTGACAGGAATTAAAGCTTGCAGCTTCATCCCGTCTTCCTTCTGTTTTTGAGCAAGATACTGTGTGCCTGTACGTGCAGACATGTCTGTGTAATAAAGAACAGGTACAAGTCGAACTTATCCGGAGGAAACATGAATGAGCGGGCAGTTAAGGTTTATTGCCTATATGTAACAGAAGACGTTTAACTGCTCTGTGTGCGAGTGTGGCTTGGGCTAACGGCTCAGTGTTTAACCTGAGGGACTCTCTCTCTCTCTCTCACACTCTTGACACTCCATTAGGTAAAGAAGAGAAAGGAGGAAGACAGACATGCATTCTTTACCTCATGGCGCACACTGGAAAACAGCTGTGCAAATGGGCACATACACACTAGACATTTGAGCTATGAGAAGCAAGCTCGACAAGCTCCATAAACTTATACAACCCTCTGTGGAAAAAAAAACCATTCAGGGCAACTCTGAGGGGAAAAAGTGCTGTTTGTTTGTTTGTTTGCCTGGGCTATAAGCTATAAACATTAATAAACTGTTTATATTGTCATTTTAAACCATTAAAAGCATACATGTGAAGTAATAAATGGTCTAAAATGTCTTAATTCCCAACCAAATTACTAAAATGGTCTATTTTCATCATTAAAATGTTCTCTCCTGACATGCTTAACAGCTAACCAGTGGGATACTTGCTAATAAATTAGCACATGTTTGTCACAGACACACCTGTGAGATTTTAGCACTCAGTCTTTACTTTTTACTGTCATATCACCAACAGATTCATTAACAGTTATCAAACCTCTCAAAATTTCATTCGTTTACCATTAGCTAATGTTCACTAGCTTGCTGTTCAGTAACATAGCTAACACAGCTAGCTGGCTCAGCACACAGATTCTGAGGTAAAAGTTTCATCGTAAATTAATGGATATATTAAACATGATTTGAATATATTTGGTGATTTTTCCACACACTAAACTAATATTTCTCAGTTGCTAAATTAATATTATACAGATATCCTGAGAAATTTCAAATGCAAAATTGTGACTTTCGTGCTGTGGTAATGAAGTTCACCCAAACATCAAACTCAGGATCACCTTACAGTAGAAATACACCCTTTGAAAATCATAGTTTTTCAAGTTCACTTTACATTTGGTTTGCATTAAAAAGGCATCAGCGTATTTGCCAGACTTTCATAGTACACTGAAGTACCAGAAAAACTATGCAAATTACATAGCGATGCCACCTATGCACGTCATTGGTTGCATCCACCCGTACGTATATAAAGAGACAGACATTTGTGGAAGCTTCTAGGGCTGTTTCCGCCATGAGAATGGCAAGTTATCCCGATTTTGAGATTTTCAATGTGGTTTTAATAGTTGGAGCTTGTGAGATGGGTCAGAGCATTTCGGAGGTATGAGCATTCAATTGCAAAAAAAAATGCAAACCATCGAACTTTTGACATCAGTGTGGCCGTAAAAAGAATCGTTTCACGTGATAGGCGTGCAACACTGCCTGAAGTAACATCGGAATTCAATACTGGGGCCTCAACAAACATCAGCGTGAGGACTGTGCAACGTTCCCTCCAAGATCCCGTGGGGGACCTACCAAGTATTAACTGGTATACCAGTTTTCCCTGGTACTTCAGTGTATATAATCAGAATCAACCTGACAGTAGTAATACACCATTTGAAAATCATATTTTTTAAACTTCACTTTACATTTGGCTTGCTTTAAAAGGGCATCAGCGTATTTGCCAGACTCTCACAGTACTTCAAAATTTCACAAGCAGCAGTCAAGACAACAGCGCTGTAAGAGAACTGGATCTGAAAATGTGTTCTGACCTGCAATAAACACTGTGCGCTTTACTATTAAGCCACCTGTCATGTGTGCGTACAAATGAATAAGTCAATCCAAACCAAGTATCTGTCTAGAACTGTAGCTATGGTTACACATAGAACTCTGAGAAGAGAAGCTACTCGGGTTGCTTCTCATTGCTCGGAGAGGGTGCATGTCAGCTAGAAGTCAATACTTTTTAGCCTAGACCAATGCAGCAGCATGTGTTTGTGCTTTCTTTTTTTTCCTGTACAAAGTGCTGCTAGCTTGTATTGGCAGGATGTAATTTTGTGATGAATGAGCCTGTAGTCTATGGCGTGACCTGCCCCTTCCTCCTAATCAGTCCATTCTGAGGGCGCTCCACTCATCTCTCAGAGCTCTAAAAAGTCTCAAATTCACTTATCTTGTGTGATGGGGCTGAAACTAATTTGCCCTGGCTCTCTCTCGCTCCGTCGTTCTCCCTCTCGATGCCTCTCTCCCACTCCCTCCCTCTCTAAGCAATTACTATCTGTATTTACAACCTGTCTCTGAGCTGCACTGTCAGGGGTCAGGATCCAACTGCCAGAATATAAAATTACATGACGGGAGAGTATCGTGGCCTTTTGACACTTTCGCCGTGCTTTCATTTTCTCACACACACAGACACACACACAGTAAGGCAGAACTTTTAAGGCTTGATTGGAGACATCTGCTCAATGACAATCACTTGGCCAGAAAGGTACTGACACTCTCGTCTTATCTCTCTCTCTCAATCTCTCCCTTTTTCTTGCCTTTGGCACATTCTGAACGCAAGATCTGGTGCTGTTGAAATCAGCAGGGCGTGCAAAATGCCCCACAGCGAAATGCGATACATTTATGGCATGCATAAAGGACAGATTACCAGATTTGGGATTTGTGCCATGCGTGTACATTAGCGGCTGCCTATAACTCTGAACCTACCTTGTTTACGCCAACACACATGCACAAAGACTCTAATTAATATTTACTGAAGTGCTTTGCCAGCTTGGAGTGCTTTGCCCAACTACATTAATGACAAACACACAGAAAAGAGCTTGTACTCCCTTTATGCGCCCCTTCAGCAAGTTATGCTTTGCGCAGGCAGGTCAATTAAACATAATAAAGCACTTAAAAGACAAACTCTGCCACGAGCCCTTAGCGTGCGGACATGGAGGCGCTTGCCAATTAGCACATGCATTAGTAGGTGGCCTTGTATTGTAGTGCTCGACAGTCAGGCACCGCACAACATAGTGGCTCTTTCTGTGTGGGCTCATAATGATCTCATTGTTACTCAACCGCTGTTTGGAGAAGGCACTTCCAGAATTCAGATATGCTCTTTTTAGTATGTAAGGTGTACCCAGTATGTAAGGTGTACCCTTTAAAAGCTTTCCAACACCCACCGTGGGGCAAAGAGGCACTGTGGAAGTTTGATTTTGACACAAAAGGTCCCATATGGAAAGCGACCATATGCACACAGCCTAAACCTCTTTATAAAACCACAATATAAATAACGTAGCAGTAAGAATGGGCGTTTTAAGGATGACTGTCTGTCCTGGGCTGATATCTGAAATGCCAAATCACATAATGGCTTTCCGCAGTGAAGACAAACGTGACACCCAGACGTCCAAATGATCCCTGAGTGCACACGATAATTGGGCTGAGAACAGGAGACCGGATTTCTGGGGAAACAAGGGCTGTGAAACTTAATTATCCACTCTTTGGAAATGTAGGGCACGACAGAAACTGCACTCTCGGGCGAGCTAATGTCAAGCTCTCGTTTCGGACGGACCGAGAGGAGCGTCAGTGCGCATGCGCAAAACCATCCGTAAATCAAATAAGCACTCTCGGGCAAAAGAAAACGCACTTTTCAGAACTACTGATGGTCTGGAGAAGATCGAACAAGGACAATATTAAACTGGCAGGGAAAATAAATTAAATAAAAAATAAAGCCTTTTAAGTAAGGAAACCCCTTTTGGAAAATAGCATGAATTATTTGTAATGAAATTATTGAATAGACGCACAAATGTATACTAGTTTATGTATAGACTACTACAATGATCTCGGGTTAAAAGCACTTTCAGTGTGTGGTCCATTGAAAATCTGTGATATTCATTCCTAACTGTCATCAATCTATATAACTTTTAGAGGTAACGATCATTTATACTGCATTCTTTGCAAATCTAGATGTGCGCTGATTCCAGTAATTAGCGCTGAGCAGTGAAATAATAATTGAAGTCACCATGCGGATCAACATGACAAGGCGGAAATAAAATGACCATGATCGTCGACTGATGAGAAAATGCCCCAGCGAAGACCACCACATATGGACAGGGGAGAAACAATACGGCTGTGCTGAACGCTCCACAACAAAAACACGGTCCTTACCCCACCATCCAATTACAGACGGGTGACATTCGACGAAGAGATTATTTGTGTATTCAGCACAGATCCACCGGACTCGGATGCATGATTAAAATCCCAAAGTGTGGCAGCAGAAAGAGGTGGAAATCCGCACGTCCACAGCGGAGCAGGCAGCTAAACCGGATCCGGTCGGCAGCACAGGCTACAGCGACTATTGCACTGCTACTTCAGTCACTTAACTCGGCCCATACGTTTACATCAACGCGGAAGTTTCACACGGCTCTCACTCTGATTGGGCCACGGTCAGACGCGGAAGTGCGTTACGCTAATGCTATTGGCGGCTTCGTGAAAAAGAGGCGGGGCTTCATCGTAGGAAAGTCATGCGGCCGGATGCGATCCATGACGTCAACCCTTTGTTACCTTGCCGACCCCTTTTCATTTGTAACAGCGCGTGAGGCTAATAAAAGGTTCAATCCACTGTCGCAAAGGGCGCAGCGACATAAATCACAGTTCTGAACTCGCAATTCAAGACAAGACTGGAAAACAGTGTGTGCAAACAGGGACTTTTACCTTTTACATTCTTATTACCAGAATAAACTTTATCTTTTGTTATAAATTAAATATACTGTAGCCTGTATGTTGCATGTTGCATGCAATAACAAACCATGCAATACAGGAACTAATGTGCATTCTTTATGTTGGAATTCACCTGACACCCCCTAGAACTCTAAATCAGCATGCATTTGTAGTCAGTAATCAGATACTAACAGATGCTGAATTAATCCTCCAAACAATTCATGCAATTACACATTCAGTCAAAAAGCTATTCTTCTCACCATGTGCAAATCTCTAACTTTCCAGCTATTCCGCTGTCAAAACCCAGAGCTTAGGCACGCCGCACAAACATCCACGGTGACATTTTGAAACAACAGCTCTGATATTCAGCAAAGGTCATGAGGATGAATGCTTTTCAGAAAACAGAACGCAAGTTTATTTGGGCACAGTCTGAGCCCTGCGGTGAACCTGACAACCTGGACCTGAGATAAATGACTCTGTTTGATTAACACGTCCAGAAATATTGCCTAATTCACATGCATTTGTGCCTAAAGGACCAACCCTTATGGATTAAACACTTTATGCAATTAGCTAATGAATCTGTCTAGGAGAATTAATTGGCAAATATTATTCTGTCCAGGAGTTATGGATGGATGGATGTGTGGATGGATGGATGGATGGATGGATGGATACTTTATTGATCCAGACTGATTACAGTACCAATAACACAGTGCACCACACAACAGACTGCGTGCATATACAATTATAATAATGAAAAATACTAAGTTATAAGGCATGAGGAATAATGCACATCCTGTGCACCTTGCACATTTATAAATATACAGGTGCACCGTGCATTTTCAATCTTATTTTTATAATATAACGTTATTACAGACTAACAATCCAAACATAAAGCCAGAACGATCCGGTGTATAACGTTTCACCTGGGGTTAGCTAATATATGAATGAATATTATGGCAAAACCGTGTTATAAAACAGTAACAACACAAGCCACTGATACACAACCGCCTTTCTCTCACACTTCTCCTCAAGCAATACACCCACAATAACTCATCCCATTTAAAATGTGCAAGAATAAACCGCAACATTCACTTAATTGCACAGGAATTTATTGATAGAGTTTAATGCGGTGAGTTAGCTAGTATGCTAAGACCAGCTTTCTAGTATTCAGTATGCAGCGTTCACGAGCTGACTGATTTATCTTAAACACTAGTTTTCGGCTTTAAAGTTATGCACCAGCATGCATACATGTCGTAATTACAAGTACAATGTTACCAGACTTATTGCTAACCTTTAGAATTTCACCGTAATATATAAAAAAAATAATAAATAAATAAAGCTCGGTTTGTGTGTCTAATAAGTACGCTCATTATTTTTTATATATATATATATAAATACAACTCACTTTTTTCAGCAGTATATAAATAGCTTTAGCAATAGCTAATATTTCATTATTCACAATAATACATATAAGATTAGAGGATGCACAGACTTCGTAAACGGGAAATAACAGAAACCGGAGAGCGCATGTGAAGGCAGCATAAGGTAACCTAATAGAAACCGCTGACTCCTTTGTTGCTTTCCTAAAACTGAAAAGGATGGATAAAAAAAAATAAAATAAACCACACTATAATATACACATATGCAAAGAGCATACTCACTGTCTGTGGATAACAGCAATGCACACCGCTCAAAACATGGTGATAGTTTATTATTTGGGGTAGTGGTTTTTGGTTTTTGTTTTTTTTTTCCTCTGCGTTGCCGAATCACTGCTGCTGTCTGCGGCACCAACTTCCGGCGCATGCGCAGAGTGGCACCGCTGCCTGAGAAAACCGAGCATGCATTTCGATTCTTAAAGGATCAGGTGCTCCTGGACGTCGACGTCTTTTCAGTCGTGCAGTTATTTCTCATTAGGGTTGTATGTTCAGTTTAGAGTAACTAAAAATCAAACAATTACAGGTACAGCCAATATTTTAATGCAAGAGCTTGCTGTGTGAATAGAGACTTAAGCTTTAATAAGGGGGTTTATTACTAAGGTCTTGGAGGGTGTGCAGAGATCTCGTCTAAAGTATGAGTTAAACCTCAGAAATGTAGTCAAACTAAGATTTTCATTCATCCATACATTCATACATTCATTCATTTAGGAGTATATTGAACAAGCACTTTTGCATGATCAGGATTGTGGTGGATCCTAAATTAATTTACATTTACATTTTATGGCATTTGGCAGACACCCTTATCCAGAGTGACTTACATTTATCTCATTTATACAGCTGA
>JAOVYV010000029.1:5750184-5763097 GCA_025674545.1 Hassar affinis
GCCCTACACCATACTAATAAACTATTGTGGTCTAAAATGACAGGTGTTTCAGTTTCATTGTCTAACCCCTGTATGTATTTAATTTCATTAAAAGATGGTCTAACATCGTGTTTGTGTTGTCTGTACCCGTCTTGTTCAGGACTGATGGCAATCCTTCCAGACACCACTACACATGTTCCTCTTTCCCAGAAGCCCACAGCACCCGAAGCCAGATGCCTCAGCAGCAGCCGTGTCACAGCCCAGACATCCAGGTCCAGTCCCCAGCTGTACACCAGATTTACTCAACCAAAGCCAAACTCCAGCAGTCCCTCCGCCTGCCGCCCAAACTCAGCCGAATGCAGCTGCCTGAAAGTGTCTTTAGGAGCCTGGATTCAAATCCAAAGCCCCTGTCTGACATTTTCAATACAATCCGGGTACGAGTGGTGGCCAAGGATTCACAAATGAATCCCCAACACGATCAGACAGCCTCAGGCTCAAGCAGGGACGCGAAAGCCCTGATTTTCCCAGCTGTCCAGGACTGTGGTGCGGCATTTTGCACTGAACCATACACCGGCCATACAACAGAGTGGCCTAGTTTCAGTGGGAACACAAGGCAGGGAAGCACTGAACCCAGATCAGGGGCATTTTCACAGCTAAGGGAATACGCTGCAGAAAGTGCTGCTGGGAAATAAAGAAATTTAAGGACTCAGACAAAACAGCACACGTCCTCTGAGCATTTTACAAGATGTGAATATACTGGGGAATTTTTGTAGTGGTTATCTGAATAAAATCTTAAGTCAATAAAAGTTTTTAGGGTTCAGTGCTATAAATATGTCTCTATACTATATAACCTAATACAGGTTTACATTAAGACAAAAACAGTGCAGGTTTCTGGCAAGCATTTTATTCTCAACAGATATTAGATGGGCTTCTACATAAATTGTTACATTAAATGTGTTATATTGGTGAGGTATAGGTATACAGTAGCGAAAGGCATTTCACATTTCGTCAGCATTAGATAAACATGACTCGATCAAGATATGACAAAGAAAGTATAGTTAAGGGAGTCAATAGCATTAGTTCACGAGTTGTGTTTAACGAGGTATTACACTGCTTGTTACAAAATATTGCATAGACTTTTGCCTTTTATACAGCATTTAATGTGTTGCAGACAGATATATTTTTCATATATTTATAGGTACTGTTCCATATAGCTAGTAACAAAAATTAGAAATACCTGACAAGAGTTGATTGAAATGTACATGTTTGAACAGATAAAAAAAAAAGTTTTCCAGCCTTTTTTGGCATTTTGGCATAACAACTTCAGTTGGCCAATTTCAATTCATATTCATGAATTTATTAATAATTCTCACAACTTCAAAATAAAAAGTACTGTGCTAACCTAAATACTTCCCTTTTTGTATCTGAAACATTTAGAACAGCAAAATAACACCAAACCAACGAAGATAAAGCGAGATTAAAAGACCACTTAGACCATGTGCTGCCAGCAGTCCTCTTAAAACCGTGTCTGTCTGCTTCCTGTACTCACTGAGCTGAAAAAGAGCAAAACAATGAGCTGATATTGGGTCGCACCTGGGCTGTGAAAGAACCTGTATATGACCGAAGTCACAAACCACGAACAAACAAAAAGCCATGTGTGTGTGTGTGTGTGTGTTCCCAAAAATGTCACAATACGTTATTTGGATCAGTTAAATTACAAAGTAATACAAAATATTAAAGCACAGGACGGACTGTATAGCTGACGTTCACGTTGACCTACTAGACAACTAAAGCAGCACACAGAAACAGCAATCTGAACACATATAAAACACAAATGATTGTTTGCAATGTTTAGCAACAAATGAAACATTTCTAGGTTATTTTGTACACTTCCTTGTCCTAGCCTTGTTTAACCCTAACGTCAACACTAAACATTACGTATAAAACAGTAAGTTCTAAACAACACCAGGCAGTATTACAATTCAAATGTAAAAAATATAAATCAAAATTAAAGACAGTTTGACTGGTTTGGACCGTTTCATACATCCACTAAACTGTAGGTAGATGGACTTTGCTATAGATCATTTTGGTAGTAGACACGTTTGGTGATCTAAATGTAGATCTATTATACAAATATGTGATCATGTGACATGTCTACATAAACTTCACAAAAACTGTAGAATTTGGAGTCTTACTGTATGAAAGACTATTGTGTATGCATATTTATAATAATGCATTTCCGTTACAGTGATTTATCGGTTGTATAGTAAACTGATTATGCACTTTTTTTAATGCAACAACAAGCTAAATAAACTGGTGTTTTCACACCTAAATGAACCTGATGCAGTTCGAACAGATGTTAGTGTAATAGAAAGGGTTAATCCCTTTTTCAAATGTAAACTGCAGATGATTTTTTTTTTTAAATCCTTATCGTTTCCTACATGCAAGTTTCATTAACTTGCTGCTCAATTCACATAGGTTAAAATCGAAGACGTGAAAATGTTCAAACCTGAAGCCAGATGGATGCACTGCTCATTGCATTGCTCAAACCTGATAATAATAACTTGCAAATGCAAGAACTGGTTTATAACCTCACCATTACCGGTGGCATAAAAACACCAGTAAAGAGGATAAAGAATACCACAGGAACATAACATACTAAACAACGGGCACAGTCTGGTCCTACATATGACACAGGACAGAATATCCTGCTAAGGCATAAAACTGTATCTAAAAGGCCAAAGGGGTTAAGAATCTTCATGCTTGAGCACTGGTCATTTTCTGCAACAAAGGCATCTGCAAAGAGAAAACACTAGTTAAAACACTAGCAATACGGTTAAAATAGTTAAAGCTAAACAATAATAATAAAAAATAATTATACAAATAAACAATGTGTAATGTGCATCATTATTTTAAACCTTAATTTCATTTTTTTCATATTCCTCCCAAGGTCACTGTAGGAAGTTGTTGAAAATTATAAATCCTTTCTTACAGAATCTTACACTGATATCTATGATGTCCTGTGAAGTCAGTGTTTTACCTTTGACAGGTCGATTCCTGTGAGGGCGTTAACTGTAACTGGCAGCTCAGCCAACAGACGAGTCACTTCACCGGTCACGCGGTTGTTCTCGCCACCCAGAATGACAATCTCGCTGGTCTTGGCCAAAGGAGCTGCAACCTTTCCAGCAATCTGTACAAAGACATCTCTCCGTTTGGTTAATCCGTTTGATCGTGAACTGAATATGGTGGGTATTACTGGGATTTTTTTTACATAGTCCCTCTTTATTTCCACTCAGCTTATTCTTTTCCATCACACAACAGCTAGGCATCCCAGGAGAGCTAAGGTAGATGAGTGCTTCCTCTGGGGGCAGTAGTTTCTACTATCTTAAAATTAAAATTTGATCAGACCAAGATCTACCTGGCTGCAGTGTACACACTTCAAAGGAGTACACAGCATCCAGAAGCAAAACAGAATCATACTCACTACAGCTATAAACTATTAAATATTTATCATATGTATTTATCTATTCATCTGTACCTTGGGCAGTGCCTCTAGGACCAGTGCAGTTTTTGCTGCATCTCCGTACTGCTGGTAAGCTTCAGCTTTCAGCTTCATCCTCTCTGCTTCAGCTTTGCCCACAGCTTCAATGGAGGCTGCTTCAGCCTCTCCAATCTTCCTGATCTTCTCCGCTTCAGCCTGCGCCGTCAGGACCTTCTTTACCCTGTTACAAAAAAATGGAGATCCTTTCTCTTTACCTTGAGACTTTTCTACACTGAATAATGCCTCAATCTTTCTGACTACAGACAGCTGTCAGTGTTCCTTCTTTCTACTGTACTATTTCTCACTTCCTACATACTTTTGTCCTTCAGCCAGCTGCTGCATCTTATAGGCCTCGGCCTCAGCAGGCCTCTTCACTGTGGCGATCAGCTCTTTGTCTGTACGGGTGATTTCTTTCTCCTCAATGGTGATCTGTTTCTTTCTCTGCACCACTTCGATCTCAATCTCCTCTAAACGGATCTTCTGCTGCTCCTTAGCTGCCTGCAACTCGTACGCCAGTTGAGCCTCGGCTTTCTAAAAGCATGAGAAAAATAGGGAATGGATGCACTTTAGATAATGGAAGCATTTCACATCTTACAGTCCCCAGGCACCGCAATGGTGAAGATTCTGATCTCAGTGCATCTGGAAAAGTGAAGTTTGCACCCCCCCCACTGAACTCCCTGCTTCAACAGCAAATATCCCAAAGGCCTGGGTATAGCAACTGCGTTTCTTATACAGAGCACCTTTCCTTGTTTTACATTTCATTTCAATTTTAGTAATGATGCACATTTTTTTTCCATTTATTCCCCAAGCTTAGTTAGGTCTAACCTAATCTCATACATATCAGCCTGGGATAACCTAATACATATCAGCCTGGGATATGTGTAATGCAACATTTTCCACTTCAGCTTATAATCTGCACATGAACATCCTGACATATCCTGTTTACTTTGCGTAGTCCCTGAAATGCATAGTTTAAGACCATACTATAAGTCATCTTGAAATGTTGCTGGGAATTCAGCTCAAGTATAAAGAGAGAAACTCATCATGATTCATGAGTTAAATTTCCCCATTAGTAGACACCCAACTACACATCCTATCCTTCATTACCCTTGTATTGACTTCCTGGTTGAAAGCAGCTTTCTGCATCTCCAGCTCTCGCTTTGAGTCGGCCATTTTAGTGTCTGCCAGGAACTTAATGTCCATCATTTCCTTCTTGCATTCTGCTTCCTGTAGAGAAGAAGAGACGAAGCATGAGTGAGCAGAAGTGCAGACAAAAATCGATGAAACCCAATTGATTTTAACTACAGCGTACACACCCTTATTCCAGCATCTCTCTCCGCCTCTGCTACTCCAATGTCTGCGTCTCTCTGCACAGCGGCTGTCTGGGTCTTTCCCAATGAGCTCAGGTAATCCACTTTATCATAGACATCCTATTAGGGGAAATCACATGCATGCACACACACACACCAAAAATCAATACTATATACAGTCTTTGAAACCCAAGGATAATGTATAAGTCACCACCAAGGCAGACTAAAACACCTAAATGCTCTACAAACTATTTCCTGATTGATTGTCCATAGTTTTTTTTAGCTGAGTTTCTCTACTGAGCAAATATGTTAATGAAAATGGGAGAAAAGCCTTAATCATAGGTGCTTAAACCCCCTTGTGCTTGTTATAAAAAATAAAGACTCTCATGACTAAGTAATGTTGGAGGTTTTTCCACAAAATATTAACATACATAACTATAAGTATTCATCAAGCTGTTTTCTTTGTACAATAACAATACACATTTTATTCTATTTAATTCATAGCATTTTCACCCCTCTACACAGCTCTTTACTTTAAACAGAACCTGGCTACAAACCGCTCACCTTAATAGTGAAGCTGAGAATCTCAATACCCATCCTACCCACATCAGGAGCTGCAACCTCCCTCACCAGGCTGGCAAACTGATCTCGGTCCTGGTAAATCTGCTCCACTGTCAGAGTGCCTAGAAACATAGGGCTGAGGTCAGTCATGATGCCCTTGCACCTTTTCACAGCAATGCTTTATGTCACAGGGCAGACAAAGACAAAAGAGAGGAAGAAAGCTTGTCTCTACAATTTACAGAGCAGGACTACTGTACTGACTACTCTCTCAAATGTGTGACGAGATACAAACGCTCTCACTGATAGACCTCAGAGCACCAATTTGGAGCCTGTGTTATTTTTTTTTAAGCTACTGCTGGTCTCAGTAGATCACTGCGATATACTGTCTGTAGTAATATAGTATGTAGTATACATGCTGGTCTCAGTATGACAGTGTACGACTATGATATTTACACATGCTGAAGTAAACAGGGCTGACTAACCCAGAATGGAGCGCAGATGACCCTCCAGTGTCTGCAGGATGACCCCCTTAATTTCCAACACTGATTTACCCAGGAACTGTTCACAGGCAAGAGAGAGTAGCTCGTGGTCTGTCATTACCTTGACCTGAAAGCATTGTGTACACACGCACACATTGGAAATACAGACAAGGACATTATTTCTGTTCACACCCACACACTCAGAACCTTTTTTTTTTTTAAACACTCAGACTCACAGAACAGAAAACTACCCAAGTGAATATATTCACTTAGATACTACATTTTAATGTTGTATATGAAATTACCATTAAAAATCAAATGCAATACTCCAAAAGTTTCCAAACTGATCCATGTTCAAAACCCCTGCATACATTACTGGACCTAAAATCCACTCCTCTTTTACCCAAACTAAAGGCTATATGTGACGAATAACTGTAGATGCATTTCATCTACATTTAAACTCATCGTGGGCAAGAACTGGTGCTTTCCCTGTAGTGAGGAAAGAACAGAAAACATGTTTCCTTATAATTTAAGCCTAAGGGCAGTTGCTGAAAAATAAAAAAACTGGTAAAATTGGAAAGCAAAACACATATGGATACGACACAAAATTTTACCAAAGTCATTTTGGTTACTTAACACCCTCACAATGTTTTTCTTGTATTAGTGACTCGTAGCTGAATACACCTTGGTAACAAGAACAGCCAGAATACGCATGCTCTGATCAGTGTTTCAACAAAGAGGAATTTACAGAACTAGCCTGCCATACTGACTTGCTAGTCTAGCTCACATCCATTACTGTTCTGCTGAGTGACATGAAAATAAGCATGCTTCTGCCTCACACAGCTTTTACACCATTGTGCTTCAGCCTGTGCCATGGACTTCATCACCCTGCTCCTGAGTGTGTCCCGTATTTGTCACACAAACTGCTGCTATCTAGCTTATTTTCAATATTCTGATGGACTCGTTTTTGTTTGAAGGTTTTTGTGCAAGACTTTCAGTTCGCCATTTCTGGTTATTCCATCTGACTCTTCTACATTCTTCACAGCATTGATCGATACTGTCATTTAATGTCTGGTAGTTAACGTTAACAATTATGGATTCACGGTTAAGACTGGTGTTGTTCGAGCAGTTAGGAGCTGCCTTAATAACTTGCACAAAGGAAAACTGTTCTTTGTTTTGACCATAAACCATACAGCACTGCAGAATGTGGATCTAAGGCGCCTGGGGCTCTGGTGCTGTTCATAACAGTAGCTTGCATAGTCAAACAGCTACGCTAGTTCAGAGTTTGTAGATAAATACAACAAATCTTGTACCTGAATGAACTATTTATTCTATTAAATGTTTCTACTTGAGAACATAAATACCTGAACTAAATTCACCGTAAGAATGAAAAGTCTTATTAGAGTTATTACGGTTAATAATAATAACGGCAGCATCATAACAAATAACAGAATTAACTTTGAGTATGTTTGTTACTTTATTCCATTTAGCCAGGGGTTTATTCATCCATCCACATCTTCAGCCAGTGCTAGATTTTATTTCTCAAGAAAAATGATGAGACTTTTATGTCAATTATGCTTTCCTTGCCATGTTTTATGCCTTTGGTCTCTGCATCAAAATGGACATGCAAACAACCACACCCATATCAGGGAGGGATGAGTGGAAAACTTTGTTTACAGCCAAAACCTTTGTTTAAAGAACATGCAGTATGTTTAAAAGGTACTGCATAAGTCCTGGCCATGCCAACTGGGCTTTTTCACCCCACTTGGGAAAAACACTATATATCATACAAGTAAGCCTAAGCTCACAGTCCCAGTCACAAATAAAATAAAATAAATCACACCCAACTGCTGGATAGATATGAACATTTACCATGAGCCACTAGACAGACAACAGGAAGCCATAAATTCTTCTAATCCTAGTAAAAGTTTTATTTAAAAAGGACAATAATATACATTTACAGCTTATGCCCATGCCTGAAGAACTCATTAAAGTATTCAACAGAAATACTGTACCTGTTTCACATTTATAGTCCATTTCACACACATACTCAAGACAGGGTATACTGAGATTAGTTTGAAAACCATTGGAGTACTGCTGTAACATAAACACGGTATAAACAGATTAAGTGTAAACTGTATTGGTATTGCCTTGTAAATTGAACTGAATTGCTAAGCCTGTACAATAAACTTCTAATTTTTAATGCTGAATTCTGCTGCTGTGACATGGGAAGAGAGTGAGCTGCTTCTTCAGACAGATGCATATCAAAAGTAGGTGTGCTGGAGCTGATCTGGGACCAGTTGATCCAGTCTGTAATTGAATAACGCTGTCTCACAACTTGCTGGCCTCAGATCAACATCCTGCAGCATTCCACTTATACTGGGGTGAATGTGATAAAGAGTGGGCAGCCACAAAAACAAAAACTTTTTAGTGCTTTTGAACTGATGGTGGAAACATCATGCAAAATCAAATAAAATCTCGAATGACTCCCAGTAGTACACAGGGTGTTGATAAGGTTTCTCAGTTATGCTGATTATACTGATTTATATAATCAAGTCATAACACAGAGGAGGTCCAAATTGGAATTGAAAAAAATGTTGAATACTTATATATTAATATATTAATATATATACATATTAATATTTCAAAAGATCTTATTGGGAGTCATTTCAGTTTCTTCTATGGTCATTCATTCATGTGGGTCCACCTCTACCAACTTTAGCCTGCAGAGGGAGCACGGCTCAGGCAGACATTCAAATCACAGCTGCATGCATCGGTGACAATACAACCCTCCACCCGTCATGTACAATCACAATCACTCTCACAAAAGGATCAAACATAACAGGGCAAAATGAACTTAAAAAAAAAGAGTGACTGGAAAAACACATTACATTTAAATAATAAGAGAAACTGAAAGAAAATATGATTTCTTTTTGACAGGGCTCATCTGTGTCAACTGCTGGCATTGCTTGAGATTTTTAAATGGGGGAAGAAAGAGGAATTTCTTTTAAGCTTACAGGCTGTCTGGACTTGTGGTGAACTTGAAGCAACACATTCATGAGATAATGGGACATTAAGAAAAGAAACAGGTTCGCCTTTTCTCGCTTTTGTGTACGAGTTGTGTGGGGGTTATGATGCAAGCTCTTCTTGTCCTAGGTGCACTTCAGGTTAAGTTATGTGTTAAGTTCCCTAGCAGTGCTTAACTGTGTTTCCTCATTTTCTTTCCTTTACTGTAAAAGCACTACTTAGAAAAGTTAGTTAACTGGTTACACTCCAATGAGTTCAGTGAACAGAACAGTATCTGTGTCTGGCATTCTTCACATACTATTTTAAGTTAAATAAACAAAATTGTGTGCAGCCTGGATACTTGCTTTTTTTAAGTAAACTAGTTGCAACAAGTTCTTTTTTTAGAGCTGCTTCTTCTGTCTCCCTCCAATAATATTATAGGATACAAGGGGGGAAAAGAAAAAAGGAGTTGATGTGTTTGCTAAACGAGTCGTTTCTTTTTCACCACTTACTTTACTGTAGTCATCGGTTACTATACTTACTGCTGATGTATTGCCAATTTGGATCACATCACTGATGTATTCATATTATCATCAACAATATTAAATGTTGATGCATTATCATTAATCTCAAGCTTTTATTCACATCATTACTCATTTGTACTCAGTTTTGTTAGGGGTCCAATCACAGAAGGTTAGAGTCTTCATCTTCTGCATGCTATGGTAGTTCACATAAACCTTCACATGCACTTTGTATGAAATTTGCTATACAGATTCATCATGCTCAGACTCTTCCCCAAAAAAAATGGTCATAATGTCTACACTGCCATAATCTATCACATAGTACTTGGAATCTGATCACTGCTTGCAGTCATATTAATCACTAACTAGCTTATCTTTATCAAAATGTGTTTTACGGTGGTAGAAATGGTATACAGCAGTGCTACAATTTCAAAATCTTATACCACAGGGCCACATGCTACAATAAAAAGACGTTGGTTTAGGAAGCACTTGTGTTGCTTAATGAAGTCTCATGGAGTGTGCCAGGTTTTTTTGACAATCAAATGAGAAGCAAATTTGTTGAAGCAGAGCTAGACTAGGTGTCGGTTAATAATCTGGTTCCATAAAGTACAGCAAAACGTCTGCTGGAATGAATAAGCACCAGCCAAGGTTTGATCGGAATAAACTGAATAAATAAAATAATATAAAGGAAATTGAAATCAGTGATGCACAGGCAGTCATGCCCTGGAGCTGATCTTCAAGATTTCTGATTTTCAGCATCCTTGATTAAGTAATAAAGCAAGTAGACGGCACTATAAAAGCCCAGCCTTCAGTTACAGCAACAAAACAATCAATTTATAAATACAGGAATATCAGTAACACTGTAATTGATCAACATTTTGTTACTGTTGCCTTTTTTTTATTTATAATTATAATCAGATCAGTAAAAAATGCTTTAAATGCTTTAAGGTTTGTTTATTGATCAATTAATTTGATTAATGCAGATGCTTCAGGTCACAAAATCTGCTTGCTTGGCTGGTGCTGGTGAATTGTTTAATAAAATATAACCAGCCAATTCATTCTATAGTCATCCAGTCAGTACTCCACTAAACAACTGTGCAATCAAAAACCAAGGATGAAAGATACCAGCTTTTTTTTGTTGCTTGACTGAATAGGTCTGGTACTGGAGCTAGAAAACTGGACAGGTTGCAGGGCAAAACAAGGGTTGAGGGGAAGCCTGTTAAAAAGAGGAGGTGCCTTGGGATTACCTGTGCCACCCCTGTGACTGTAAGCGCTACCCCCTCCGCTGTCTCAACATCCTCACACTTGGGCTGCAGAGTCATAATCTCTAGTGTTATCCTGTGGGAGATGCAAACAAAGGAAAGAACAAACCAAACAAATTGGGCTGATGGTCTACGGAACGGAATGTGGCAAGAAAGGAGGGAAGAACAACAGACAAGGGAGGACATGAAAACATACAAAAAAGAAAAACATTCACTCCATATATATATATATATGTATATATGATCCGTGTGCACCGACTATTCACTGGAATAAAAAGATGACTCAGACTCATCTTAACAAATTAATAAACCAATATGACCTTATAGATGATAAATGTATTTCAGAGTTGTATATAAATATTATATAAATATACCCTTCAGACAGTGCACATGGAATTCTTTAACGCATGATGGTGTAGAAAAACCAAGAGTGTGTTGGTGACAGCTGACTCTCTTTCCCCTTCACCACAGAAGAAAACTTTAAACGCAGCACTGCATAAATAATAATGTGTGTACGCGCCCATACCAGGGGAAGCAGAAAAACCTGCGCATGAGAAAACAGATTTCCAGACCAGCTTTCTGCTGCCACTGTTTATTTTTCCTCCAGCTGCCCTGCTGTTGTCTTTCAGTCCAGTGGATTTGGTTTTTTTTTTGTTTGGTTTTTTTTTTTATTGTTTGCTTGGACTGGATCAGGTTACCTGAGCCACCCCGGTCACATCCAGGGGGACGCCCTCCGATGTTTCGATATTCTCACAGCGACACAGGACGGTTATTACTTCCAGAGAAATTCTTTGCAGGCAGATGAGTGGAGAGGAAAAGGAGGGGGAAAGGGGGTTACAGGACAGCAGAATGTTATCACTGCATTAAAGAAAGACATGTTTTGAATATTAGGAGTTGGGCAAAGGTTAAAGCTAAACCATTGTATTGTGGTGTGTGTGTGTGCCCTTGAAAGAGCAACTCCAGCTGGCTTTTTTCATATCGTGATGCCCTTACCTTGCTCCTCCCAAAGAGGCTTTGCATACACTTGGATATTTTTGTCAGGCTAAGAAACTTTACTTGGTTGCATAGAGTAGTACCGGATGTTTATAATCTGGTGGCCCAATACAAACAATATGCGTGTATTTATTTACACGACGATGTCACGACCAGACTCAAACTCACAACCGAGGCTTATGCTAGAATACTTTTTTGTCAGAAATGAACAAAATAATAGATAACAGTTCAACATCATGTTTGTTATATATTTATATTTATATATTTGCTGGAGTTGCTCTTTAAAACTACTCATCTGAGGAATCGCAACGTTACAAAAACAACAACAAAAGCCATACGCGGTTAAAGAAGGCCATAGTGGTGTCAAATTACACTCCACCCCAGCTTTCTCATCTGCCAGCCCTCTTTTGTGCAAGTATGATCAGACCAAATCTGTCACACGGCAGGGCTGTACGCTTTCAAACCATCCTTCAAGGTTTTGAGCCGTCAATAAGATACAACATATGGCTGCTCTTGCAGCAGGAGAAGTATTTTAATCATGATTAAAATATAATTAACCCTAATGAATATGAAACAAAGCTCGGCTTCTCTAAAACGCAGTCTGGGCACATCTGCTATCCTGAAAACACTAACAGAGGTTCTGCTTCTCCTCTTCCATTTCATCAAATTAGATTAGCTTGACACTAACAGCAGCCACTAAGCAGATTGCTGTGCTTCATGGCAGGAAGATGGGCAGGAGAAAGAACTCCTGAACATCACCCTGACCTCACAATCAGGAACAGGCTAAGCACTTCCCATTCAGAAACATGCACATCTTCATCGCCTGCACAGTAACGGTTGCTATTTCTGGGAAGTCACCATGTATCTATACATACGGGAAGTCCCACAAATATCTGGTATGGAATTCCACGCATGCCTTCCAGTTACTAACAACAGTCTCTTTACACACACACACCAGACAGAGAGAGAGAGAGAGAGATAGACAGACACCATTCAAAGTAATTTTGGCACAGTGTCCGATTGCAAAAAAGCTCTCTTTTACCGAGCGGCAAGCTTAGGATCCCAGCTAATGCAGTTTAGACAAGACAAGCCTTAACATGGAGCAAGACATGTTAGTATGTTGCAGAGGATCATGTTTAGAGAATTATCACACAACAGAAAACAAACATCACGAACAGCAATCATTAAGACCAAGCAGTTGTCATCAGAATACTTGATATTTGGACCAAAATATATTCCAGTTTAATATGAGGCTCAAATA
>JAOVYV010000029.1:5982678-6000382 GCA_025674545.1 Hassar affinis
TGCAAATTCTTCCAATTTTTTAGCTGGTCTTAAGATTTTGATCAGGAGTGTATATATATATATATATATATATATATGCAGTGTTCAGGAGAAAAAAGAGAACTGAAAAAAAAAGCGAGTCTTCAGAAAACCATTAGATTAACCAGCCCTAGATTTCATTTTATATTTGCAACACTGGCATTAAGTATTTCTTTAAACTGGTTTGCTGAGAGAAACCATTTTTGTGTCGAGAATTCCCATCTGTAACACCAACCTCACTTCACCCCATGACGCAGTGTCTGAGCTGTGCAGGCAACGATAAAGCATTAGGGTCATTTCCTCTGTAATCTCCTGTGCCTTTGCTCTGACAACTAATGAAAAACACTGAACGGAGACACATTTTCTGACCTTATACACTGACCTCAAAGCAATTTTGCCAATGCAAAGTATAAGAATAACACCTAGTTTGCGTTGTTCCTGGATCGGAATATAACCATATGCAGGACGTGAGGGGAATAAAGGGATAAATTGTGAGGATAAAGGGATGAAAAAAGGAATCATTGTGAATGAAGGTGGTGGGGTTTTTTTTGGTAGAGCCTGGGCAGCTTCTTTGGATGAATGCTACTAATAACTTTGTTGCTGCAAGGGTTTGTGAAGTGGATATGTACACATACAATGCCTTTGAGCTGTGTATATTGCTGGAGACTTTTTTCCATGGTTAGGTTACATCTGACTTAGTACTAGTTACTACTTTCTGTATGTTGATATTACAGATAAAATAAGTGCTGGGTTTGATATAGAAGTGCAAATATTACAAATACTATATTATACAATATTAGAGTAGATTCTATGTAGTTGTTCCCAGAAGAAGGGCTGAATGGTTTAATTAATTTATTTTTTAAATAATGCTACATTTGATACATTAGATACAGCAATAAGCATAGTACTGCATAGTGCTGTCTCATATGACTGTAACTTAAAGTGGGAAGCAGTTCTATAGACATGTCAGTTTCAGCACCCCCCATGTATAAAATTTCACAAAATTTGGTGTGCACCTAAAGAACATTGTAGGGATGCTGAGTGTGAAATCTTGTGAAGTTTGAGCCTTTACATCACAATACACTGGCTACTGAGGCGCACTGTAGCATGTAGAAGGTCATGAGTTCAAATTCCACCACAGCCAAGCTGCCACTGCTGGGCCCTTGAGTAAGGCCCTTAACTCTCAACTGCTCAGTTGTGTAAATTGGATAAATGTAAGTCACTCTGGATAAGGGCGCCTGCCAATTACATAAAATGTACTGAATTGTCAGATTTTTGTTGTGAACATTATTGACTAGGTGGCACTACTCACAGGTGGCTCATTTTAATGGGCTAGGGTAATGCACCTCCTACAGGCCAAGTTTGGGACAAAAACCTTATTACCATCAGTGCTGCAGTCATAATGATAATACCCCTTATTATCTTATCTTGTTTTTTCTGTTTTTAAAAAAAGATCACCTTTTATTTTACTACTTCTCATGCCAACAGGTTCTTCTTATTATTAGTCCATTTATGACCCAAATATAATCTAGTTCATTTACTCTGTTCATTTAATGTTTGGTGATTTGTCAGCTGATCTAGCAGCGCTTATCTATTCTCAGGCCCGTATTATGGTTTGTACTGGTTGGTTTCTGAAATGAAAGTATAGTTGTTACTGTATTAGTCACCTCATGACCACTGTTACTTCCAAACTGGTGAGGATAGGGAACTATGTACAAGTGAACACAACATTGCATTTAAAATGAAGGATTGGGAAAGTCATAAAATTGCTGCCTGCATGTTGGTCAGCCATGATTACCTACACCTACTGTGTCTGTGATTTCATGTGCTGTACTTCAAGCAGGGTGAAGGATTGGCCACTGTGACTATAATCAGCTCCTCTTCTTGGTATTTTGCATGTGCACAAAATATGTGGAAACAGGATGTAATTTAAGACAACAGAAGACCTAGAGACTTAAATATCGTCCGCATTTATTTAAAATGTAGATGGTGATATACATTTATGGAGAAAATGTAGTGTTTATGCAATCATTTGCCATTAAATCTGGAGTTCATTGTTCACCTGCAGTATGACATTACTGACTGATTATGATCTCCATTACCATTCATTAAGGAGGATTGTGAATAAAAATGGATCTAGATCAAGACATTTACCAGGTAACAGAAATCCTGTAGCTGTATAAAACATTTACATTCTCTACACATTTACATGCCGTTTACATGACCTGAGGACAAAAGCCCACAGTGACATCCTGAAGGTCATTGGGTTAACTTAGATTTCAATACAATTCTCCACAATTCCCACTGATTAACACACCGCAGAACAGTAGGCACAGCACCTCACCCCTTGCTTTTTCCTTAGGCTCAAACATGTCTCCTTTCTTATTCAGACTGCAAATGTAAGCATAGAGCACTATATCACACGCAATCTTCAGTTTCCATAGAAACAAGGTGATCATCTTTGTTTGGCTGCAGAGGACTCGCTCTGCTGCAGCCCTGGATACTCTGACAGTGCATTTGCAGCGATGCACAGTGTGTGTGGGTGATGGTATATGCATGTGTGTGTAACAGTAGTGAAACGTCTATGTGCATATGGTGCAGAAAGAGTAAAGGCAGTAATTATATGTGTGGGTATGTGTTAATTTGAGATATGGCAAGTGCTTGTGCATATGTGACTGAGCGTGTGTGTACGGGAACACGGGGCACAAGTGCAGTAGTGAGCGTGTGGGTGTGTGTGCAGTGTGGGGGTTGGGCACCAAGCCCAGGCTGCAGCTAGCCTGCTTGCTCATAGGAGCAGCTGTGCATATTGGAGAAGATTATCTTTTACTCCATCAAGCAGTCTGCACTAGGTATAGCTGCATGACATTTGCTCTTCCTCAGGCCTGCCTATATTTTAAAGGAAGCAGAGAGGAAGCAATGGAGCATGACCTAATCCCCCCCCAAGAATGGACATCTATCCCATTTAACCCAAAACACATGCTGAAAAATTGCTATTTTGGTAGGGCAAGTGGGGCATTTGGTTTAGTCTCCAAGACTACATGTCCAAGTGTTGTAGGAGGAACATTCTGGCTGCCCTATCATGTAACAAGATTGAACTACAAAGTTTAGATTACAGTAACTCTTACTGTGTCCTTTAACCAAATTGTCAGGTCTGCATGACAAGTGAAGAATGAATCCTGTAATCCAAGGAGGTTTCTGGGTAAAAAAAAGTCTACTTTTAGGTAAGAAAGACTATCTTACTTGTTAGAAGCTACCATTAGACACCAAGCATGTCTCATGTGCTTAACCATATCATTTCACTTGATGTTATCACTGAACGTTACTGCCTCTTACACCATTTAAGTTCATTGCTTTGAAAACAAGCAGGCTTTGAATGACTTTCACTGTGTTTTTAACATAAGAGAATAAGCATACCTGGAACTTTAATCCAGCTCGACTGGGTCATCTCTTATTTTAAGAACTTCATTTAAAATATATAGGAAAGTACTTTAAAATCAAGTAAAGAACCCGGATATTGCTATTGTAATACTTTTACTATGACTTACCGATACGCCTTTAATCTCACCCAAAAACTTTGCCTAAAAATGCTTTAGTCATGTGACTGTTCCAGTCTGAGCCATAAAATGGCTGCAAGTGCACTCCTTTAAAGAAATGTTGAATTTCAACAGAAAGTGGAGGCACAGACTCACATAGTCAGCATTGTTTCACAAGCAGTGTTGCGACATACTGCATGGATAAGGCAGTGCACTGTCTATGAACTCGTTAAAGTTGTTCAAAGATATTTTTACGCCTAATCTCTTGCTTGTTAAATGAGCAAGCTTTGGACTTTGGACCTTGATTGCATGCTTTGACAGACTGAGTAGTGGTAGTAAAGGCAACAAGATGAGAAAGACAGAAATAGCTAGACTTAAGGGAAGATAAAAATAAGAAATGAAGAAATCTGTGTAAAAAAATGGCATCATTTGTTTAGGTGGCACCTTCTTCAGTTGTCTGTGCTTTCAACCTTTTTTTTTTTTTTACAAGATCTCAAGAATGGACTGATCAGTTTTTTTAATCCTGTCCAAAGAGATCATAGTGATTATATAAGCAGACAATATCCACTGCAGTAGAAAATTATTGCTGCTACAAAGCATTAACTCATCTTGGTATGGGTATCCAGAGACATTTTAAAATACTTCAGGCAATCACAGGATGATAGATGATTTTTTTTGGAAGATTAAAAAAATAGTCTTTGTCTCTATATGGTCTTCACTAGAAGTCCATGAGCAAGAAAAAAATCAATAAGAATAAGAAAATGCAATCCTGCAGGCCGTTTGATCTGGCTTTTTAATATCAGCTACAGGAAGTATCAATTATACCACCCAAACAGGGCTAGATTGGCAATATATAAGGTTCAGCACCGATGGGCATTAATCACCATTAATTAACCCTTACCTACTATGCACTGTCTGTAATACGTCTTCATTAAACCAACGAGTGTCGGGTCAATAACGCCTGAATGAAGCAGTAAGGCAGTTTTTTTGCTCTTTTTGATCTGTGCTTTTTTTTTTAAGAGATAAGAGACTTAATAAAGCTTTGATCGCAATGCTTTATCGCTAAAAGGTAACAGCAGCATGTATGGAATCTGATTAGATTTTTTCCCTAGATTAGGTGTGTGGAAATCTTCACAAGAAAAATCTTTTTTTGAGTTGAACAACACAAAAGCCATACGACAAAGCGCCCACCAGATAAAGTGAGAGACGAGACGAGCAAGACTGAAGCTGGAGCTTTTATAGCACAAGACACTGGCTAGCAAATTGCCAGATTTGTTTTGAACATTATTAAAAATGTTGTATTTTAAAACAAGGACTGCTAGACTGATGCAGTTACGGTGTACAAATTGCATTTACACCAGCAAATATGTTCTAGTCGTTTTTTTTTTTTATCACATTCTGATCACAATGCATGCTGTGTGAGCGAACACATTTTCCCCCAAAATGTGGCCAAATGATATCTGACCTGATGTGATCTGATCAGCAGATATGCAGTTGTAAATAAGTTCTAGCTGTCTATACATTGATTTCTCTCACTCGTTATCTATATTTAGTCCTTCTCTATGGTTCTAATGATCTAATCTCTCTTTCTGTTCTTGAAGGATTCAACAATGGTTTCTCTAGGGGAATAGAGACACAGAGCTAGCCTGGGTGAGCAAGTCATATTTTGACAGTGGATAAGACACTAAAGTAAGTGACAAGAAAATGGATGGACGAATGAAGGAAAAGGAAACGAATGATTCTTGTAAGCAGCTCATAGCTATAACCATAAAGTCACTGTTACAGCAAAAAGCAGTGCAGATGTGCAGACGTGATGGTAAAAGAAAATGGTACACTTCGAATCCCACACAGCAGTACATTTACAATTTGCAAATTACAATGCAGAATATTTTTTCTTTGAATCAACTGAGTAACACCACATTATGGTGGGTTGCTACGGGCAACAAGACATCATGACAATGAGTCGCCCGGTTGATGGAAGACTGAATGTCGAGTGTCTTGAGATGGTAACTCATCCACCATTAGGTTGGTTTAGACGGAAAAAATATAAAAGCATGTCTACGTTTCTATGTAAAAAAAAGAACAAATATTCTAAACATCATGTAGGCATGTATGAGATTTGATTGCGTTCATAATTCCGGTGTAAAACTGTGCCCCTGTGCTCAGGACAGGCAATTAAACCTGAAGACACCCAGGAATTTTCCGGAATCATTATTCACTATTCATTTCATGCCCGGGAGGTGGGGAGTGCAATTTCCTGTAATCGTTAATGCCTTGATTTGTGAAAGAGATAAATTATTTAATTTGCTGGATAAATAAAATGGACTTCTGTACAACCAGGTATACCTAAGATCCTGTCATCCCTAGACAAATAAAAGGAAAACAGATTTGCAATGTCTTTGCCTGGTTAAACATTCAGCCCTCTTTAAATTCAAATAATGATTCATATTCAATATATTCATACTGAACTAGATGCAGCAGCATCAGTCACCTGTACAAGCAGTAATCATTTTGGTCATTCCCTGTCATTTTTAAACCCTGTTCTATCACTCTGACTCATTTATTACAACACTGAGATTAGGTTTGTGCCATTTTACTCAGTCACCATGGGAGCGGATTATGATGGTTTATTAGGTCAGAGAGAAATGAGGGATTCTCAATGGAAAAGTGGGTGTGGTTTCAGACAAATCCTGCTGGCTCTTTGTCACTGATGAACCCTTACGATGGATGCAAGATTGACATTCCCACAGAAATCTACATTCTGTACTAAGTGGACATCAGACACCCCCTTTCGTTTTGTTCAGACAGACATTTTGCTTTGTCTGGGTGCTTCAATCTTGAGTCTTGGAAATGTCCTGATGTATTCCTACCAGCTCGCTACAAGTATGGTGGTACAGACAGCAGGTGAATAACTCAAAACGCTTTAATACTCAACCATCCAATCTGTAGGCCTTTAAAATGTGAAAGTAGAAGAGGTTTATCTGTATCTGAATGATCTAACCACAGCCCTGCATATCAGATGATGCCCTAGAGATCAGCATGATTCGTCATGTTCTCTTAGTCACAACCCAAGGATAAGACACATTGGGCAATGCTTCCTGCCCTTCCCTAAGTAAAGACACAATCGAACCATGACAGAGCATTTTTCATCAGCGGATGGCTTCCTGTTCTGTTCGCTTCCTAATGGACCGATGCTCTTTCCGCTCAAGAGTGCCGGCAATGAGAGAGTCATCAGCCTGAGGCAAGACCTCAACCTCCTCTGATAAAGCCCATAAAGCATTGCAAATACTTATAATAAATCAGAACATATATCAAAGTTTGATATAATTAAATAAATATTTGAATTATTGAGAATTGTATATACAATGGGTACCAAGTGGGAGTTAAATCTAGAATATACATCACTATGCTACATATTTGATTTGATTTTTCCCCAATCAAATGCCTTTACACTGGCATACTATTACCAATACTATTTCTAACACGATGATATTTTGCCTTTGGGTAACTGACTAAATGGAAGATTGGCTCTAAAAACCTTACGTTGAGGTTTTTAAAGGGAGATGAGACAGCAAAATACAGGTACAAGAGCACATTAAGGGGTGCCTCCTAATTATGCATATTGTTGCTTGGTGCAAAATAATGATGACACATAATCTGAACTGATCCACTAAAAGATTAGTGCACTAAATAATAATAACAATATAATAATAATGTAATAAAGTTTTATGGTTTCCTGATTACAACATGAGCTACAATATGATTCAGTCTACACAGTAGCATAGGAGTAACCCACCACTCAGAGCGATGATCTGAGATCAGGATTACTGTGGCAATGTTCATACGTGACCGGTTCCACCCTGTGCCATACATGTGGCCAGCCCCACCACAGCTCTTATATGAGGTCATGACCTTATGCATAAATATAACATGTTTTAAATACGGTGGTAATATCTGATCAATTAAATCATGTCAAACAGGCTAGTTAAAAAAAAAAAAAAAACTACGCTGTCATAGTAAGGCATGGCCTCAGTGTGGAATGGTGGCCTTTTACATAAATATGCCAAATCTGTCTTTTTGCATATTTAAAATAATACATATGTGTGCTCTGCTTGGCTGTGGCCGTTTCCGGGTGAGGGTTGATGGATTACACGAAATGGTGCAGTACGGACTCTGCACCTTGGCACGCGCTGCGACACGCCTAGTGGGAGAAAACCTACACACGCCTTATGGCGGGGAGGGAGGAGGCGGGGATGGGGGGGTGCTGTCGTCGCCATACCGGGATATGGGGGTCCAGATAATCGTTTTAACCGTTACAACGACACGACGGAACAATTCAGATCACCCACATTCACTGTAGATATGAAAACGACTCGCGTGCTGGTCATGTCTCGCCTTAAGACAGACACAAAGGGGCAGCGGTGCATCCATCACTACAGTCATCCCGGCTTATAATATACCGTATAACGGGTGGACAGGGCAGCACCAGACTGGGACACTCCAGTCTTTCAGCGTGCAAAACAGCGGCTTGTCGGAAAGGAAGCATTAAGGCGAACGAACATTCGAACGTTTCTTTGTTCTTCTGGCGTTACATTGTTACAGAGCCGCGTTACAGAGCCGCGTTACAGAGAGCCGCGTTACAGGTCGGCTGTGACAGGCTTCACCGTGCGCTGTATGGATTTTGAAGCTCGGTCCTTCTATGGCCATGGTCGGTCCGTTGTGCACAGGGATGTGGCAAAAGGCACCGCCCCAAAATCAAACACACCGCACTCGATCACGACAGACACACCGCCCTAATCATCCCATATCCATACAAATGCAATTCTTTTATATCAAGCTCGAGGCGCAAATTCAACGTGGAAGACCTTCAGTAAGGAGCGGAGGTGGTTTTGTAAAAGGCAACGCGACTGCAGTCTGACACTCTCTCTCTCTCTCACACACACACACCGGTCATCTGAACTCACTCCATTCAAAGGGCTTCGTCTAGAAAGAAATAAAATGCTCTAATAATAATAATGTATGGCCTGATCTATTGTAGTAGTAGTATGACATTCTTGGATACTGGTTAGAGAAATCAGGCTGCATGTTCAGGCACCCAGGCGTCTGGTAGTCCTCAGTGATCAACCATAAAGACCAGGCGGAACGTGATCCGTGCGCAACGCATTGCTCCCAGCCGTGCGTGTATCAGTCAGTGATCAAAGCATTTCGGTTCTCCAACTTACCGACTTCATGGCAGCTGCCATATCGTCATATCTCTCAGCCTGTTCGGCCAACCTGGCTTTCTGAACCAGCTGCTCGCGGTCCACCATTTTGGCTTTAAATGGATGTCTCGGTTAGAAGACGTTACTTGACAAGTATGTAAGAGAGAGTGTGTGTTTGTGTGTGTGCGTGTGTGTGTGTGTGTGTGTGTGTTTTCTGAAGAGTGAATATGATGCGGTATGGAAAGCGCCGCACTCCTTCTCGTCGCTGCAGCTGCTCCGTGCTTTCTGCGCGTGCCGACAGACGCCCCTCCCCCTCCTTACACTTTCTCCCGATTGCGTCATCACAGAACAAATAGGCGTGGTCATGTTTAGTGAGGTCACAACCCTTGTATGGGCAAGTAGGCGTGTACGGTATGGCCATTCAGCGAATCAATGTTAAGTTTAAAATGAGGAGCTGGGGTTGTAGGGAAATGTAGTGTACAGCTTCTGACAGCGCTTTTAAACATGTGTGTCCTACAATTCTCTACAATCCTGCCTGTAAGACGTATGATCAATTACAGTGTGTAAGATACTGTGTGTGGTACATGTGCACTATCCTGCAGATTCACCTATTTCCTGCAAACTGTAAAATACATGTTTTTCATGCCCTAGGCTAGATCACTACATCACTACGTCCTCTAGTGCAGGGTACTGTGGGATTCTGGCATGGACTGTTCCAACCAATGTGTCCAGACGTGAATTATGAACCCACAAAACTCCCTATAACTAGTGCACTATATAGTACATAGGGTGTGGTTGTGGACATATAGATACTGTATGCAAAGCCCTATGTAAAATAAATGCCAGGATTTTTTTTCTGAAGGAAAGTCACATTCGTTAAACTAGCAAACTAACCTGCTGTCCATTTTGGTTTATTTCATTGCAGTGGGAATGCTGGGAGATCTGGTCTCTCTCCTAGCTCCTTCACTGACACACACTTTTTTCTCTCTCGTGCGCTCTCTCTCTCTCTCTCTCTCTCTCTCTCTCTCTCTCTCTCTCTCTCTCTCTCTCTGTGCCTCTCACTCCATCTGTCTGTCTCTCCCACACCATCTCTTTGTCCCATCTCACCACACCATGATGCACCAGTGAGCAGCTGTTTTGAGGATAAGGTGCTTCATTTTTTTTTGCTGTATTGAAAGAACATACCAAATGGCTGCAGGATCTCAGTAATCCAGAAGAATCCATTCTCAGCAGCCTAATGCTTAGCAAGAGGAGGATCTGGGCCAAGAATCGAACAAGCTACCAGAGCAGTGGTTATGAACACACTCACTCACACTCCCTCACACTCACACACACACACACACACAAATGTTTGTACTGCTATATTTGTGAGGACTTTCTATTACTATATTATTACTGCAGCTAATTAATGCTAACCCAAACCCTACATTTAATCTCAGTAATCAAAAAGCAGCTTTCTGGCTCTTTTATTATTATTCTTTTTTTTTTTTTGTTAAAAGCTACAGTAAAAAACCTTTCTTATGGGAACCAGCAAGACGTCCCAACAAAGTCAGATATTCCTATCCTTTTGGGGACATTTGGTCTTCATCCTAACCCCAAAATCATCTTCTTTTACTTATCCAACATTTTCCATTTTTGTTACAGTATTGTGGTGACTGCCACTGGGTTGTAGGGGGTGCGCAGCGACTTCGAGGTTTGAGTTGGCGTCGTGAGCAGTGTGAGCTGGACACTCGGATACTGTTTCTCACCTACTGTCCCCAGGTTTAGTGTGTGTGTATGTGTGTCTCTCCAATGAACTGTCTCAGTAATTGCTCCTGGTTCTGATGTTGGTTCAGTAAAGTTTGTCGTTCCTGAACTGGCTGAGTCATGTGTCCGCTGGCTTCCCAGCAGTTTCCCGCACCACTGATGTCAATATACCATTATTAGATCTCTGAGTTTTAGCCCATACCCAACACTGATCCAATACTGGCATTCTTTTAGTAACCAAGCTGACTCTGATACCAATAATCAGTCTCAATAATCAGGACTTCTCTCTTCTTAACTTGACAAAGTAATTATTGCCATAAATCTAACAATAGGAAGGACGGAAAGAAGGAAAGGAAACACACACATACGTAAGGTGCTGAAAATGTGATGAAACCTTTAATATTTTTAAGCACCAATTTTGTAGAATAAACATCTAAAGTCTTATTGTAGATTTTATCAAAACGTATTTTTGAGATGTCTCGTTCAAGAAGCATTATTCCCTTGAAAAAGAGCATCTGACAGAATGTAAGAGATACTTTATTCCCCACATTTATTAACCCACATTTTGTAAATATCTGTGCAACAAAAAATGGCCAGTTGCATACACCATATTTCCAACGTTGTTTGACAAAGGCCCAGTCACATGGTCAAATGTTAAATTAGGAATCATTATGTCAAATAGGTGTGGTTGAATGAATGTGATCACTTCTAAAATAATAATAATAATAAAAAAAAGCCCCCACATCATTTACGGCATAATTTATGCTTCCAGATCAACAGTCAACATAAACTACTCTGGCAGTTTTGAGTGACATTAGATGAGGATAAAGAATGATTGAAACAAAAGCTCTCAATTTGTGAGATTTTTACATCATATTTGCCTAATGCATTTAGAGATCGTTAAACCTGAGAATAGTTTTTTTAATCAAAATATTCTTAATAATCTACAGATACATTTTATGGGGCAGCGGTAGCCCAGTAGGTTAGTACTCTGGGTTGCGATTCGGAAGGTCTTGGGGTTGAGCCCTGATAGGGGCTGCCCCGTTGGGCCCCTGAGCAAGGCCCTCAACCTACTGCTCAACTCTGTCCCAATGCCCCACTTAAGGGGGAAGGTTGCATCAGGAAGGGCATCCAGCGTAAAAACTGTGCCAGGCCAAGATGCGGAATATGGCGACCCCAAGGAATGGGAGCAGCCGAAGGAAATGCATACAATCTACAGATATGTTTTCTTTTTCTAGATGCCCTTAGGTGAAATATTTATAGCTTTATTTAACAGAATATAAAAACCTTTTTTAATTACTCATGTGTTGGTATTTTGAGCATTTTAGGCTTCAAGCCAAAGTTTTATATTGACATGTGAATAATGAATGTCCCAGCAGCTCCACAACACAACAGCAAGCATGACTCCCATATACTTACGTACTAAATATCTTAATATTGTATCTAGAAAAAAGAATTAGGGGATAACATTCATGTTTCCACTATGTATCAATTACTTTTACATAACAAATGTGAAAAAAAATCAGTGTGTCATATTTATACATACAGTTTATATGTATTTGGTATTCATACATTCATAAAGTGCATAAATAAAATAAAATTGACCAATTTCTGTATATAAGCTTAATTTGTCATTTCTTTTGGTTTCAGATAATCTGGTAGCTTTTTATATCTTCAGCGTATCAATGCGAGTGGATATTTACAAAATGTACATGTCCTGTTTTCTGCGTACTCCATTGTCAGCCACTTTACAGATCACAGGTCGAAGAGAAGTGGCTTCTGTTGTTGGGCAGAGTCATGTGAGTGAGCACGTCACACCAGCATCCTCTGAGTGGTCACAGTTGTGCACGTCCCATGGTATGTGGGAGCACTGCTTGAGTGACAGCTCTGTGCCTGTGCACTTCACATTGTCCAGAAGAATGGTGCCAATGCCTGGTCCAAAGAAGGATTCCACCCGTGCAGCTATGGCATCACCGCAGGCCAGCAGCCTGCACACCACCTGGGCATCTGGGAGGTCCCAGGCATCATCACATACAGTGCCCCATGCACCACTTTGATACAGCTCTACTCTGCCCTCACAGCGGTGTGGACCACCTAATAGCCTCAGTGCACCTATAGAGAAAGCCAGAGAGAGAGAGGTTCTGGTATAAGCACTAAGTACATGAAATGCATTTGTTCTACTGCAAAAAATGTAGTGTATATTAGGGAACTTAAGATGTAACAGGGTTTAATTTGGAAATAGTTTTTACAGAAGTAAAGAAAAAAAATAATGCTGAGTAATCAGTAGAAGATTTAAAGATTAACTCAAGAGGCTCGAGTCCTTGTATGAAGGTCTACATCAAAACAGGAAGGAGGCCACTCAAACTGCTTTACATAATAGTAAACAAAGAGAGAAAGAAATTTTAACTAAAATCTGCAGCCAGTATAAGTACAAATAAAATAAAGAATATGTAATTGATGCATTTTAAAAAAGCAATATGTCATTTATATGAATAGCATGAATGAATGAATGAAAGAGAAGCTCATTAGAATAGAGATAAACCCTAAATAAATACTTGTTATAGAGCTATAGAAATAGATCTAAATAAATATAAATAAAAATTTAATTTTAATTTTTAAACTCCAGGTTCAGATTTATGCCCTTCACTCTTTCTACATATCTACATAAATCTCTACCGGTTTCATTGGAGTTACTAAATAATTCCTAGTAGTTACTGAATAACATGCTCAAAGATGAATAATTGCCCTAATATGTGTACTTGTGTTTTTGTCCTTACCCTCCACTGGTGGAGAAGTGGTGATGATTCGATCAGTCACTCCAAAGCTTCTCAATGTTCCCGGCCAGGCTGGAAAAGCGGAACAAAAAAATGAAAAGGTTATACTACCATCTTGTGTGCTTTGAGCTTGTTCTGGTCTGAGTGCATTCACTAAATGAAATCTGATTTTCCATCTCTAGCACTGAGCCGCCATTAGAGCACATTAGCAGTTGTTGCCATAAGTGCACCAAATGTAGGAAAATATTTTTCAGATAGTTTATTAAAAGTATATATTTTCATGTTGTGCCACCTGCCTGTGGGTAGCACTAAGTAAACTAAGGTTACTGAGAGGAAGTGAGTTCAAATTTACAATTCAAATAGGGCTACCAACTTTCTGAGTCTGTAAGTAGCCTCAATCTCCTGGAATACAAATCTAAAATTTCATGGACCTAAAGCGTATATATAGATAAATATATACAGTTCTATATTAAGCCTGAGGTTTTATATGAGTATATAAAATCTCAGGCTTAATATAGAACTATAAATCTGACTCTAGTGCTTCATAACATGAGTTCAGTATTTCATTTTTCCATCTACTCCCACGTGGGCTGTGACAATAACCTAAAACCTTATTCTGCTATGCATTTTTTTTCTTCTTCATCCTTATTCAGCTTGGTTGACATGAATGTGTGTGTATTGGGCACATGCTTGCATATATTTTTGGCTTTTGCAGCTACACATGGCTAAACCGGCTGGAGATTCTTCCACCGTGGGCCTCAGCTGAGGCTGATGTTCTCTGACTGGGCTCTGTATTTTGCATGCGTTGGTTGATTAGTCATGGACTGCAGAAGCGAGGCATGTTTCGGATGCTGTCCTGAGTTGTGTGAAGAAAATAGAGAATATGTGTCTGTGTATGTTAAGTGTATAAAAGTGTAATCGGGTAAGAAACAAAGTAGATATGTTTATGTTTTGAGAAGAGGAATGGAGAAAGACTGGAAGAGCAGCATCACGAAATTAGCAGTGATGGAGAGGTTTTCCGGGAGGTCAACAGTACAGGTCAACAGTTTCAATTAAGCTTCACATCCAACAAAATGGAGATGTGACAAAATGTGATCTCAGTGACTTTGACTGTGGCATAGTTGCATCAACTGCCTCCGAGTCTGAGTCTCTATAGTTAAACAGAATGGTGTGGGGAAAATGTACACTTAGCAGCAGCTGTGCAGGTGGATACAGCGCCTTGAAAAAGTACTCATACTCCTTGAACTTTTCCACATTTCCTCACATTACACCCACAAACTTAAATGTATTTTATTGGGACTTTATGTAATAGACCAACACCAAGTAGCAAGTAATTGTAAATTGAAAAGAAAATATACATAGTTTTTAAAGTGTTAATGTAAAATCTGTAAAGTGTGGTGTGCATTTGTATTCAGCCCACCTGAGCCCATATACTTTGTAGGACCGCCTTTCACCGCAATTACAGCTGCAAGTCTTTTGGGGGGTATATCTCTTCTAGCTTTGCACATTTTTGCCCATTATTTGCGAAAAAAGCTCAGGCTCAGTCAGATTGGATGGAGAGTGTCTGTGAACAGCAATTTTCAAGTCTTGCTACAGATTCTCAATGGGATTTAGGTCTGGACTTTGACTGGGCCATTCTAACACATCAATATGCTTTGATCTAAACCACTCCATTGTAGCTCTGTCTGTGTGTTTAACTGGAAGGTGAACCTCCACCCCAGTCTCAAGTCTTTTGCAGCCTCTAATAGGTTTTCCTCCAGGATCGCCCTGTATTTAGTTACATCCATCCCAGCAACTCTGACCAGCTTCCCTGTCCCTGCTGAAGAAAAGCATCTCCACAGCATGATGGTGCCACAACCATGTTTCACAGTGGGGATGGTGTGTTCAGGGTGATGTGCGTTGTTAGTTTTCCCTCACACATAGCGTTTTGCATTTAGGCCAAAAAGTTCAACTTTGGTCTCATCTGACCAGATCACCTGTGTCCCTTACTGTGTCCCACTTGGATTCTTGCAACTCTTCCATAAAAGCCAGATTTGTGGAGTACATGACTAATAGTTGTCCTGTGGACAGATTCTCCCACCTGAGCTGTTGAGCTCTGCAGCTCCTCCAGAGTGACCAAGGGCCTCTTAGCTGCTTCTCTAAAGAGTGCTCAATTTGCCTGGGCTGTCAGTTTAGGTGGATGGCCATGTCTTGTTAGGTTTGCAGTTGTACCATACTTCTTACATTTTTGGATGATGGATTAAACAGTGCTCTGTGTGATGTTCATAGCTTGGGATATTTTTTTATAACCTAACTCTGCTTTACACTTCACCACAACTTTATCCCTGACCTGTCTGCTGTGTTCCTTGGTTTTCATGATGCTGTTTGATCACCTCTGAGGCCTTCACAGAATATCTGTAGTTATACTGAGAATAAATTACACACAGGTGGACTCTATTTACTAATTAGGTGACTTCTAAAGGCAAATGGTCACACTGGATTTTATTTAGGGGTATCAGAGTACAGGGGCTGAATAGACATGCATGCCACTTTTCAGGTTTTTATTTATTAAAAAATCATTTTCTTCTCACTTCACAATTACTTGATACTTGGTGTTGGTCTATCACATAAAATCCTAATAAAATACAATTAAGTTTTTGGGTGTAATGTGAAAAAATGTGGAAAACTTCAAGCGGTATGAATACTTTTTCAAGGCACTATATACCATGTTGATGACAGAGGTCAGATGAGAATGTCCAGACTGTTTCAAGTAACTCAAATGACCCCTTTTTATAACTACGGTGAGCAGAAAAGCATCTCATAATGTCAGCAAGCTGAACCTTGAGGCAGATGGGCTACAACAAGAGGGGGCCATACTGGGTTCCTCTCTTGTTAGCCAACAACAAGGATCTGAGGCTACAGTGAACACAGGCTCACTGAAACTGGGCATTTGAAAATAGGGAAAAGACCAGGTGAACTTTTTTTGTCCTGTACAGTTTTGGGGAGCCTTTGCAGAGTGTAGCCTCAATTATTCAATATTTATACTGACCCTTGAATTAAAGTGAACATTTTGCACTCATAGTCACTGTTTCCTTTCACATTTCAAATGCAGATTTTTGTGTTCGATTAGTTACAGGCTGGACCTATATTTTGTCTCTCACTTACTCGAGCAGATGACTCCCGCATCTTCGTGATGTCCACAGTTGTGTTGTCCCCAGCCCAAGTTAAAGCACTCAGCCAGCAGCCTCTCATTGCCCTCACAGTCCACGTTGTCCAGCAGGATGGGGCCAGAGCCATAGCCAAAGTAAGCCAGTGGGATGGCCGCCATGGCTGGGCCACACCCCAGCTGCCTGCACACCACCTGTGCGTTGTCCATATCCCACTCATCATCACACACCGTGCCCCAGATGTTTTCATACAAGACCTCCACACGGCCCTGACAGCTGCTGTTCCCGTTCACTACACGGACAGCGGTCTGCTCTGGATGCAGGAGTGGAGGGATGTCAGGACAGAATTCAGTCTGTTCTTTAACTATCGATAAATATTTAAGCTTTATAGTAATGAATGTGTTTATAGTAATATTTATGTCATAGATCTCAACAAAACCTCACTATAGAAGCATCCATACAATCCTATGGTTTGCAGAGTCATTGCTGAAGATGGTCATTTTGATCAGGCAGTACCACTGCCACGCTGTAGCCTTAAAATGACATCTAGAGCACTCTGATGTTATGATAGTGCAGTGTGTTACCTATTGTGGTAAAGGATGTGCTTGGACTAGCTGTTGTTGTCTCTGTAACTGGAATAGTCATTCCGGTCTCTGAAGAAAGCAGACGAAAAAAAGCATATTCCAAAGACGGAAAGCAAAAAAAAGGCCACAAAGTGGTGTATTGATCATGGTCTCATATCTGTTCTGCAAAATATCGCCCACATGTGAGCTAACAGAGGTACTGCAGAAGGGTTCTCTTCTTGCTGACTCCTACTGGCGTGTATGCATATGCACTTTGTATGTCTATGAGCCTTTATGATAGTGTCTCATATGTGTTATTTAATTCAATCCACTGAAAATGCAAGCTGCTGCAGTAACCTGGATCTCTGTACACTGATATAGAGTGAAATCCAAAAGCATGAGATCACAAAAATGCTTCTAATTTGCACTTTCTTCAATTTAATACAAACATTTTAATTACAAATTATTATATGATAGGAATATAGGAATATTTACATGAATAATAGTGGCAGAGACTCCACAAATTTGTGTAAATCCTGGCAATCTGTACCAGATCAAATCTATCAGTGTTTAAACATGTGCTTCAGTGAAGAGATAAGACTGAAGGAAAAATCACTATCACAAATTGTATTTAATTTGAATGGTGACCTACAGGGGTTAGACAATGAAACTGAAACACCTGTCATTTTAGACCACAATAATTTATTAGTATGGTGTAGGGCC
>JAOVYV010000029.1:6322645-6339699 GCA_025674545.1 Hassar affinis
TGCAGGTAGGTGAATTGGTGATGGGAAAATTGGTCCTTAGTGTGTGAATGCGAGTGTGAATGTGTGTGTGAGCCCTACGATGGATTAGCGCCCTGTCTCGGGTTGGTTCCTGCCCTTGCGCTCAGAGTTGCCGGCTGGGCACCGGCTCCCCCGTGACCCCTTAACTGGGAATACGCGGTACAGAAAATGACTGACTGGCCTGCAACACACTCAAAAAAAAAAAGTTGGGACAGAGGCAAAGTAAGACAAGTAGCTCTGTTGTGGAAGGTTCCACATTTAGCAGTTTAACTGGTCATCAAGACTGAGTATAAAAGGAGCATCCACCTAAAGGTGGAGCATCCACATAAAGGTTTAGTCTTTCCAAGCAACAGGAGATGGGTCATGGTTCACTTTGTGAGAGAATTGTCAGTCAGTTCAAATACAGTGTTGCAAAGAATGTAAGTCTTTCACCATGTACAGTTTATAATATCATGAAAAGTATCAGGGGGGAAAAGGTGTCTCAGCTTTTCTGGAAATGATGTTAAATAACTGGCTTCAGGTTGTGCCTCTATGCAGCTTGTTGCTCAATAGCCAGAAGTCCAACCTCAGTTGGACCTGTAGCGAGACTGCCACGCTGCCCGATTCTCAATTCTGAATTCAGTTCAAATGTACTAAACACTAGGCTTGAGCCGATCTCGAAACTATAATTACACATCTCTATCCCAGACACTATGCTCGGTATTCATGGAAACGGTTAGGAATGCAGTTTGAAAGATGATGTCACTGCGGATCCGGTTTTAGTTTGGTCAAGGAACTGTTTGTATGTGCAGCTGATATTTACTTTATTTTTGGCATTTGCTTTTAACTAAATAGCATGATCTCTGTCACACTGCCAGCATCAGGAGCAGCAGGATTGTTCTTACCCGGTGTACTCTTATCCAAGCTTCCCTGCCCAGTTTTCCTCAGCAGTAGCCGTGTGTCTGTCAGGCTTACTGTCTCTCTCGCTGTCTAATTAGACACTCTTAGGCTTTGATGCTTGCCATGAAGTGGAGCCAGTAGCTGCAGGAAAGTCTGAAAATGCCTGGAAGTGTAGGGAGTGCAGCTTATTTGAAATAAATTGTGTTTTATGTCTTTCTAGTTGTTTCTCTGGCGGTTTCCTGATTCAGAATGTTAAACAGAACATCTGGCAGAGTTCGATATTCTGTAATTCAAACAGACGTTTGAGCACTTGGAAAGAAGCTTCTCTTTTGTGACAGATGTATTTATTTACTTATTTGTTTTTGTTTATTTGCTTGTGCATGCATGCATGCATGCAGCGTGTCCCTCCATAACCGTATTTCTGCCTCTGAGCCGTACCGGATCTCTTCAAACCTTTTTTTTCCCCCTGCTTTCAAGGCTGCTCCTGCTCGGCTGCAGCTCCATGAAAAATGTATGTGCTTTCCCGCAGATTGCTTTGGCCATCAGGGACGCTGCAGCAGCTCCGTAAACATGACAGCCGAAGAGACGTGAACATCGTCTCTATTTCCAGTTTGCATGAATAAGATGAAAGTCCTTGAGAGCGTCTTCCTCATTATTCTTATGAAATACTGGAACAAGCTTGTCCCAGACTTTGTTTTTGATTGCACCTGTGTGCCTACGAGATTCTTTTTTTTTTTTTTTTATGTGCAGTAACAATCTGCGTTGTAAATCGGGCCCTGGACATCCCCTTCTGAGCGTAAATCTCAGCAGTGCCACTCTCTCGTTGCTCCTATCGCCACCCACAGCAGTTAGCCATGACTGACACGAGGCATCAGTTTTCCCACTACGCTGTGTATCTGGGTCAATTTATAGTTTTCATCCTTTCTGGTAATTGCTGTTTATGTATTATGATCATCAGCTTGGTCTATTTAAGGAAAATAGAACAGCATTATATTAAATAGTTTTAGTGAGGAGTTTTACTTAACGGCCTTGATTATTTTGCTCATCTTTTGAACGTTCATCAGGATTACTGTAGCTGTCATTAATAAATATCCGTTCAGTATGATTTTCATGGCCTTTCTGTGCTGAGTGTGGGTGTCTGTCCTTGTGTATATCTTGAGTATGTGACTCTTTGTGTACATTTGTACTTGTCTGTGTTTGTGTCTTTGTATGAATGAGCGTTTGTGTGTGTGTGAGAGAGATTGTGTCTTTCTGTGTGTCTGACTGTCTATCTTTGTGATAGACCTTATCAGCTCGATGAATATGCTCGAGCATTATGGCGATTATTCATCATTTGTTCCTTTTGAATATTGAGGTCTTGCTCATCCAGTGCCCTTTGTTTTGGCACCTTTGCCTCCATCTGTTTCTGATAGGTGCACACACATACACACACACACTTTCTTCAGGGCAGGTGTTTACGGAGAGAGTTAGACATGGAGGAGCTGATGAATAACAGATGGGAGAGATGAGCTGCTTTTGGCTGAGTCTTGGCTCTAAAGCATGAGTCACTGAGTGGAAATCTTTCTCTTCATATCAGCTAAGGATGCTGAGCTTCAATAAATATAAACCTCCAGCATTTTCACCAGTCTCTGTTCACTGTATCTGAACTGCATGATTATTGACTTTTCCATCACATGCCCTCTTAGACTAACATACAGGCTATCAGCTCACTTTCAGACGCAACTTTCTTCACATTGTTAGAGATGTGTAGATAGAAGAGCTAAAATCATTAACCAGGGTTGCCAGATTGTACCCATTTCTGTTGTAAGGATGTTATCCAGTCCATGTTCCCCGTTTCCCCTCTCACAATCTGTTGCCTTTGTTTGCACATTTGTTCTAAACGAGGTCTTTGTGGCTGTTTTGTATTTTTAAATTTGCCCAGTTTGGCTTGATTGAAAAAAACGTGATCTTCCACCACTAAAAAATCTTCATGGGGCAGTGTTGTATCTGCCCCTGTGTGCCTCAACAGTGGGTGTTGCAGTTCTCATTTTAGTTCACTAGGTGCAGTGCAGCATCTAGAAAGGCAGACAAATCAATTTTGTCATCACACATCTTCCCACCAGCCTCTATGGATGAGCCGCCGCTGTACTACTTGGTCATTCTGTCCTTTAAACATTGACTCATCTTAAAGCTATTTTGGTTTTAAAGTAACTAGCGTTTTTTTTCCTAATGGTACCATGCTTGTTTTCTCTCCACTTAAATGGCTTCTGCTTCTAACATTTAGCATCAGGCAGTGTCTGTGTGTGATTCATTCTCTTGTCTAAATGTTCCATCATGAGTATTTCTGTCTTTTTATCAGTTAATGAAAGGGAACCATCGCTGAAGCATATGTCTGCTAGCGGAAAACAACCAGAAGACAATCGCTTAAACGACGGCACATTCACACTTTGGATTGTTGTTAGCACATTAATTCCCTCTGCATTTTAAATGCTGGGAGGTGGTAAGATGAATGTCAGAAACGCACAACAGTAATGACATCGATAGCATACATCGTCTCCCAGTCTCATCGTTCTGTGAAATGACCAGAAAAAGAAATCAGACATGTGGCATACTGATACTGAGTCTGTCTGAGGTGGCCCATTGTTTTTTGCTTTTAGTCCAGTACTACACGGCACAGCTAATAGCTAATGGACCATTTTGGGAGAAAAGCCATTATACACCATCACAGCAACAGTGAAATTCTGCCTTATGGACTCTCACACTGACTGACGCATAAATACCCTTGAGAGACAGGAAGACATTTTGTAAATGCTGCGATGAAGCCAGTTCTCTGATACTGCAGCATCAGAGCAGAGATGGACATAATGATGTAGATTGATTAAATACAAACTTTTCTACCAGATGATACTACGCAGTAATCTTCAGTTGTGTTGATAACACGATAACATTCCCAACATGTACATGGAACGTTCTTTGTGCACTTAAACCAAATGCCAAAGTACATCCAAACTTCATTAACTGGAAACTCATTGTTGCTACAGTTAAACTGGCTGTAACATGTAACATAAGTATAAACATGCGGTCAGACTTGGACATCCAAAGTGCTTGATTGTGGGCATTATTATTAGGCAAGTTGATGTTGTGTATATTGAATATCCAACTTTTGGAGCTCAAAGGTTAAAGCTCTGGGCTGCTGATCAGTAGGTCAGAGTTCAAGCCTCATCACAACCCAGCTGCCACAGTTGGGTGCTTGAGCAAGGCTCTTAACCCTCTCTGCTCCAGGGTGCCATATCATGGCTGACCCTGCGTGCGGACCCCAGCTTCCTGACAAGGTGGGATATGCGAAAAAAGAATCTCATTGTCTCAAGTCGTCTTCTTAACCATATAAGCCTGAAATATTAACTGGGTATAATAACTTACAGGTGAAGTTTGTTTAATGAGGGAGCTTAAAGTGATTAAGACCATAGAAAATGTGTGCATAATTATTAGGCAGCTTTTCTGCCTATGTCCTGAGACTGAAAAGAAAATGCCTGTCGGAGCAATGCGGTACGCTGCAGATCGCAAAACCATTGAGGCATGACCAGTGGACAATCTAACCCTTTGTTATGAATACTCAAGAGGGTCAGGAAAAAAGTGGGTAGAGGAAAGGTGCAAGTTGACTACAAGACTAAACCCGTTAGGCACCGGTGCCAGTGTCCAGAGCACAAGGTTTCAAGTGCTCAGAGATGGTTGGGAAGGCTGAAACACAACCACTGAGTAAGATTCGCAAGCTGAAACATCACGATTGGTCCAAGGAATCCCTGAAATCTGATTTCAGATGAAATGAGAGTGACTCTAAATGGACCAGATGGGTGGGCGCAAGAGTGGATCACTAATGGGCACAGATTACCAGTTCAAGCAATGCCCTGGGAAGGTACGTGAGGGGTACTGCTGTGGGCTGGTGTCATTAATGATGAGCTATTTTATAACCTTTTTGATTTGACAGTCAACTTCTAAACCTACTTCCACATTCTGGGAGACACTTTCTTCAAGCATTGGTACAGGAAGAAGTCCAGAACATTCAAAAAGGCTATGATCTTAATGCAGGACAGTGCTTCATCGTATACATCAAGGTACATCACTGTGTATTGGCTAGCCAACAAAGGCAACGGAGATGACAGAATTATGACCAGGCCTCTTCTTCACCTCACTTAAATCCTACTGAGAAGTTTCTGGGCCATTCTGAAGCATGAGATTTATAGATTTATGCCTCAGCTAAAATTGATTGTGAACAAATCAAGAAACTGACCCTTAATGAGTGGGAGGCTCATGACATTTATTGAAAAGAAGGGTGGATTTATTCATCACTGAACAGTTTTGACATGCCAAAAGTTTAAGCATTATAACTATCATAAAATAAGACTAAAGAATAACCAAGTAAATTGGAAATGTTGGCTTTTTTTATGAATATAATTGTGCATGCTAAAAGTTTCCTTGTAACATGCCTGTTAATTATTTCCTCTGAGAAAGACCAATCTTTTTTTTTTTCTTTGTCCTGTCCAATGGAAAAGCTAAAAGATCTAAAAGGTTGTGTACACTTTCCACTGATGCTACACATTTCCACTGTTGGCTTCACATTAAATCCAGCCAGAAGTGGTTGAAAAATTCATTTGAACCAATCCCGACCAAATATTTTGCAGACTCACTAAGCTCTGTCACAAATTTTCAGAAGCCCCAGTGTGCAGAGCCAGCTACTCAGCACAAGCACGTCTTTGTTTAGCCTTCCTTCTGCTTCTGAGGTAACCCGTTTTGCACACACAGCACTGAAGCACTCTACTGTTCAGGGGTTTTTAAAACTAGGCCTGGTTTCTTAACACCATGCCAACACGACCCCATGGGCATAGCCTTGAAATCCTGTTTACTTGCAGTCTGTGGATGGACGGTGCCATCGGGGCTCCAGCCTCCCAAACTGCTGACAAGGATGGCATCACATGAGGGCTAAAGTAGAACCAGATCCACGAGATTTGCAAGGAATATATCAAAACTGCAGGGAGGTTCAAGTTTGCTTTGTAGTCCCTGTGTGGAATGTGTTGTAATGAAATCTTCAAAGTAGCTATTAAACATCATTCTCTTTCCTTTGATACAGTCGGCAGAGAATCCTTTTTTTTTTCTTTTCTTTTTTTTAAATGATTCACAAAGTGTCAGACCATGTGTTTGAATTTGCATGTGGGTATGTTGTTTAAAATACTGCACTTAGTTAGGAGGATATCTGTGGGAATGCAGTAGGCGTTTTTTTCCAAGCTGTCACTGAAATACACCCTGTTTTGGTCTCCTGACCTTTTCTTTTCTCCGTGATTTATAACGGTGAAGATTGGTCTGGTCCTACATGGTGTAGAAGGGTGACTTCAACCAAGCGCTTTCTGCATGTTGTGTAGGCTTTTCAGTTTGAAGGTTAAACATGTGGTTTGTCATATTAACCGTTTCTAGACTTGTTATAATGGCATCATTTTAAAGATACCTTAGAAAACCAGTGAGTCATACAGTGAGTATGAAGCTAGCTCCTTATACGAGACCCAGGTTTCCATTTTCCGGCTTGGATAGTAGCTCTGCCCAGCTGTGCCTCTTTTCTTTAAAAGGAAACCCGAAAGGAGCGTGTAGTTTAAACAGAAGGGATGGGGGTTAGACATTGGAACAGGGTTGCAGTTAAAAGTGAAATATTACAGACTGCCACTTTAATTTGTGTGTGTGTGTGTTTTGCAGGTGCCTTTCCCAGCTCTTCAAGGCGAAGGGGTGGAGTTTCTGGGCCACGCAGACGATGCAATCATCGCCATCTCTAACTACAGGCTGCATATTAAGTTCAAAGACTCCATTATCAATGTAAGAGCCTTCCACATAGACACACAATCACACACATCACACTGCCAGATCAATCATCTGGCGTGTTTGCTGCTTATGAGGCGAGACTTTATTCATCTGTTTTCTATTCAAGTTTCAGTTTAGCTCTAAAGGGGAAATTAATTGCAACCATAATTAAATTTTTGCTCACCATAAGTTCTGCTCTTAGCTCTACTAAATATTAGATCTAATTATACATATTATACAAGTTTATACCTGTTATTTATTAGTGAATGAGCTCTAAAGACAGTGTGCTGCTGATAGAATGTTTTTTCCAAAGAGACATTGTGTGTGTGTGTGTGTGTGTTTTTTTTTTTTTGTTTTTTTTTTTAATGGCGGAAACTACTGAAATGGCCTAGGGGACAGTTTTACTTTTTTAGCCTCATTAAAAATGACAAGATCTACAAATACTCATGGAATGTGGACACAGTCGATCTTAAATAGGCAGGTGACTAGTTAACTGCTAGCACACTAGCTGACATTCACACCCTGAGGCGAGGAGGATTTCAGTATTTCAGTAACAGAGTCTCAGTTTGCATCATGTCTTCAAACTCTAAAATACACCACAACAACCAAATCTGTAATTTTACCTCTAATTATGAATATTGCATTATGTTTCATTTTATTTGGCTAGTGAGCTTAGCAAGTTACTTCTATTGATGGAAAAACATAAGGCTGCTTTGAAACTGTGACATCACATAGGCGGGATAGTGCAGGATCTCTATCGTGAAGAATACATGAAGATTTTTTCTTTTGTGTGCCATTTTGAAGTGTGTTATAGTTTGGATTAACAAAACTGAAAATCATACCTGCAGACGCTGTGTCTGAAACCTGTGAAGGGAAGCGTTTTCTCGACTTTCTCGACTAGCCTCTGATGTAAAAGCTCTTTCATGACACTCCAGAGGGTAAATGAGGTCATGTTGAGCTCACTCGCTCTGGAACAAAATGAACAATCCTTATTTGTCGATAACCAGCTTTGGGAAAGTATGCAGGCTTTCCTGTTCCCTATAAAGAGTACCTGTGGTTCTAACTTTAACTTCCACTGCCTGCAGTTTAAGCCAAGACTCGTGTTTGTTTGTGGTGTGATCCCTGCTGTTGTGCCTAACTGTCATGTACTGATCGTGATAGCTGATAAGGCAGTAATAGTTGCTTCTCATGACAGGGTTGACATGACAATTACATAATAGCTTATTCATCATTTTTACGTAGAACCTTTTTGGCATCACCCATGTTATTTTTGACAATAGGCAATGTTCTTTAAAAAAAAGAAAAAAAGTTTTTCCTGCCCATCACTGTGACTCCTGGAGGCCAACAGTCAGTTCAATAATCGTTACGTAGCACCAGACCAGTCTGTTCAGTGTCAGCCTCGACAGCACAGCCCTTTTCAATTAATTATTTTTTAAAATAACAGAGTTGGCTCAGCCCAAATTTACCCTGCAGGCAGGTTGTGTCATGTGGACCTCAGCTGAGTGACAGGATCCTGTTTTGACCCGGTTGGCTCCAGTGAACTCTGTGTGCCTGCTTGTGGGTGTGTGAGCATATGTTGTACTGAACACACTGGATTGCTAGGCTTGTGAGATAGTGTGTAACATGGTAACATCTTATTGTGTCTACTAAGTATCGATGATTGACTGTAGTATCAGGTGTGGCGCTAAGGGATAAAAAGGAGAGGGCGTGGCCAGATTGCATGGACAATCGATCCCTTTTCCTCTTTTAAAATAAGCCATGCTATTAACAATTGCAAGGTGTAGTAATACATTTATGTAGTGTGTCTGCTGAACAAATCCCTATTGTAGTTGTTACTATAGAACAAGCTTCCAGTTACAGCTTCCAGCCAGCATTACTGTGAAACTGCTGTTATAGAAAATGAATCATCTCTAGGTCAGCTTATATCAGGAATTCAACAGCACTGTGACATACACCAAACTGTTAAGCCATATAAATGTGAATTGCTACACTGGATGTGCACTGATTCACACTAATCCAACATTTAACCACTTTAACCGAGTATAACTAGCTGCGAGACAGGATCATGAGAGAGCCGGAAGTCTTTGCACTCTTATTTCATGGTGTGTTTACATTCATTCCCACCATTGCATGGTCTTTCCTTTCTTTTAGCTTTTTTGCTCCGTCATTTCTTCGTTTCTCCCTCTTTTTTTAATCTGCTCTCATCTTCCTTTTTTATTTTCTCACCTGCCTTCTTTCTTTTTCTTCCTCCCTTTCTCCCTCCCCTCCCTATTTCTGTGTCCTGCTGATGTGGTAGATGTACCCAGGTGTGGACACTGAGATCTCTGTGAGTACTGTGCACTCATCAGCCCCTCTTCATTTATCCTTCCATTCCAATTCTCTATCCGCTATCCATTTCCTACTTTTTTTAATGCAGAGGCTGTATGAAATAAGAGCTAGCATGCTGATCTCTGATCTAGAATTCTCCTCTTCTTTTTATAGATGAGTGTTTTGTTTTGGTCACATCAGTTTGAAAATGGAACTGTGCTTTTAACATTGGCCAGTGGGCCAATAGTAAGGGTTCCAGCTGCATGGTTTATACTTCCTGTTCCAGATTGCACTACTAGGACCTCGATGGTTCTGGTAGCCTTATGTATTCATATAAACAGTTTCTGTTGGTGTAAAATTGAGTAGAACCCAAGAAATCTTGTTTGCATAAAATTTACAAGAACTCCAGATTCTGTTTGTGTACAGTCAACTGAAATGCTAAGTTATGTTGCTGTAAAATCATATAAATCCTCAAGTCCTGTTGGTTCCTGTTAGAACAGGTTTGTTTTTTGACACTTATAGTTCTGTAGCACATTTAAAGACAATAGGTATTAGTCAAAATGATATACAATAAATTCAGGTCATTTAATACAGTAGGGAAATAAATTACAGACTAAATTAATCCATAAATGAATGGATTTAAAGTCTGCATGTCCAGGTGGCATGCAAACAGAGCGCCCAGGTTTTTGTTGTTGTTGTTCTTGTTTTCCCTCCTTACATTGCTATTAGTAGCCCAGATCTAGTAATGAATTCCACAGTGATGTCTGGGTCTGGCGTAATTTCAGCAAGAAGCTGAGTGCATAGAGTCTGATTGGTGCCATTTAGCAAGGCTTGACTGGTCACAAAATCCTAGCTCATAACTCATCCGCCCACTTGGATCACTTGTGTTAGAAATTACTAGAAATTAGTTAGTATTTCTGTGGAGCAGAGTTTCCAGCTGATACCTAGAAGTCAAGGCCAGGTCTCAGGATACAGGACAGGATTTGATCAGCATAAAACATGCTCTTTCAGTCAGATGCAGCCTCTGTACATTTCCTCTGATAGTTCCCATTATAGCAAGATGGTTTTTCCTGTTTACTCGTTTCATTAACATGCTCCTCTGTGTCTGTGTTTTGTTGTAGGTGCCTCTCAGGCTGATTGAAAGTGTGGAGAGCAGAGATATGTTCCAGCTGCACATCATCTGTAAGGACTCCAAAGTAGTGAGGTAAAGCCACACACACACACACACACACACACACACACATGCACAGTGTTTTGGGTTAGAAATTTTCTTTATGCTTCTGAAGCACAAGTGCCACACATGCAAACAAATAGAAAGGCTCCAACTTCAAATGTTCTGAAACCATGTCAATTATAGGGTTTAAAGTTTGTAACTTAAATAGACATTTTGGCCTTCGAAAACACTTCCCTCGGCACGCTGCACTTACTGCAGACTGTAATTGTTGTGCATGAATTAGAAATCATCGGTTCAGAGATAGATGTGACGGTGATCCTTAATTGCATCTTTGTAACATATACTCAGTGTTATACTTAATGCATAATGTGCACTGTGCACACACGCAGAATAATTCATTGTTCAGTGGAGCAATGCAAGAGAGTTTGGAGCAATGGAACGCAATCAAATTCTCTAAAATTCAAAAATTTTTACATTTTGAAGTTCAAGAAAGTTGGCATCCTCAATCATGGCAGTGCACCAAGTTGCACTTCACTGGCTGTGAGAGAGTTTCTGGATGGGGGAAAAAAAAATTCCAGTCCTTCTACATCCACCCTATAGCCCCGATTTGGTTCCCTGTGATTTCTTCTTGTTCCCCAAGACTGAAATACATCCCCATGCGTAAGCCTTACAGAATTGTGTTCTCATTACTTTCTGGACAGATATATATATATGATCTAATACCGCACATGCTAAACCCTCTTCTTCAAACATTCCAAGATTAGACTAAATGATTTAGCTAGAAATTTTTAAAATTAAAAAAATGGCTTTCTTTTTCTCCCATAGACAGCTCTCTGGTCTTCATGTTGGTTTATCCTTTTTAACAAGAAATGCAGGCTTCACTGGTAAAACCCAGAGCTCAAAGAAAGAGGAGATATTCAGAGTTATTTAATACAAGAAATGAAAGCTGAAATTCGAATTATTTATATATTATTATTATTATTATTTTAAAAAAGGATCTACGTTCAGTTGAGTGTACATGAGGACTGTAAACTTCAAACACTGTGTTGTACAGAAACGCATAGAGATGTCTGAAATGGGCCGTATGAGACTCGGCTATAGTTTGTTGAGTGTGTTTCTGATATAACATCACTTCATCATATACAAAAAAAAAACCTGCCGGACACACGTGACAGCCTTTTTGTGCACATGAATGCTTTAATTTTCTGAATAATTTACTAAACTGACCAGGGTTGCCATTTACTTTCTTTATGCCAGTGATTAATCCTATCATAATACTTCTTTAACCTAATAAATAACAAGGTTTTAAAATGAACTTTGCTGAACACATGGAGAGGCTGATGCACAGTTGTTTTTTTATCGGTTTTAAACATTGATTGTCATGAAGTTTGGAAAAAAAACATGCACTGGATTAAAGGGGACAGAAAATAACAGCCTTTAATCAACCCTAGAATTCACAGTGCTGAAGCAGAACTAAGCCTCGATCCAAATCCAAACCCATTTTTTGGATTAGAGCACTGCATCCTGCTGAGCTGTACAGCCTTTGCATATCACTCCATCATGTTATCTCTCAAGAGGAATGACACAATAAGTATTACATATCAGTATTGCTTCATTTTCATAACAAAACAGACAAGCTAGAACTGACCAGCTGCATGCACACAGGAAATGAGAGGAAACCTGAGTGACTCAGCACATTCAACAAATATACACAGTAAATTCATGCAAATTAAACTAAATCTGTAGGTAATAAAATACAGACTGGAGATGATGGGAGTAACTGTTGCACATTAGGGAATGGCTTTCGATTAGCTGTGTGATTTTTAAAATGTGTAATGTATTCATGGTTTACGATGATGATGATGTTTGTGTCCTGCTAGGTGTCACTTCTCCACGTTTAAGCAGTGTCAGGAGTGGCTGAAGAGGCTGAATCGAGCTATAGCTCACCCCTCCCGTCTGGAGGACCTGTTCGCTCTGGCCTACCACGCATGGAGCCTCGGGGGCTGCGCTGACGACGAAGACCAGCACCTACATCTCTGCAGACCAGGTACACACACACACTCGCACACACCATGACTAAGACACACACACCCATCTCTAAATGCTACATGTGCTTGGACTGTAGGCTGATTCATTGTTTAACTGTTCATTTCTTTCTTTTTTTATCGTTTCCTTTTATTATGTCCATTAACTCTTTCTCATGTTTTTTTGTTTATCCTTTTCTCTCTTTTTTCTTGTTTCTTGTCTTTTTCTTACTGCTTCACTTGCCTCTTTTCTTTCTTTCTGTCTGTCTATCTGTCTTCTTACTTTCTATTACTATGTTTATTTCCCTCCTTTCTTCCTTCCATGTTTCTTTTGTTCTAATCATTTTTCTTCCTTTTGCTCTTTCTTTGACTCTTTCTCTCTTTTTGCATTTTCCTTCCTTACCTTTTTTGTTACTGTTTATTTTCCTCCTTTCTTCATGTTTCTTTTGTTCTTTTACCCTTTTCCTTCTTTCCTTGCTAATTTTCCTTCCTTTTGTCTTTCTTTCCTTTTGGTGTCCATGTCTCAGGTGATCATGTTCGTCACAGGATGGAGATGGAGGTGAGGAGAATGGAGTTTGACATGCAGAACGCCTGGAGAGTGTCCGACATCAACAGCAACTACAAGTACGATCCACAAACTTCACTGCCTGGAAGTTTTTTTTTAAACTAACCTGATGGAAGTAACTCATTTGATGATGAATTGTGTGTTTAATGTTTCAAATTTTTATCAGTGGAGAGTAAATAGAAGTGTTTCAATGACGGAAGATGATTGTGCTTGTGCATGGAATGAAATGTATGGCTGTGTTAGGCATTTGAAGGACTCTCCCGTTATGCAACAGTATGCACAAACACTTGCACACAAACAATAAGGGAGAAGGACACAATCAACAGCTTGTATCGTGTATCAGCTGGAGGTACTGCCACAGAACCTCAGAGGCAATGGCATGAAATGGAGATAATAATTTTGAAGGGACAGAACTGTAGGTGTGTGTGTGTGTGTGTGTGTGTGTGTGTGTGTGTGTGTGTGTGTGTGTGTGTGTGTGTGTGTGTGTGTGATTTCTGTGTAGATGCACCATAGCAGTGGATAATTAAAGCAGGCCAAGACCTGCTGAGATCAGTGAGTCAGCAGCACACCACAGTCAGAGGAAACTGTGTGTGTGTGTGTGTGTGTGTGTGTGTGTGTGTGTGTGTGTGTGCTGTTGCTTGTTGTTTTCTCACATGTTAACCTGTGTCACATCTGCAATATGTATGTGTGCATTTCTGTGTGCCTGAACCCCTCTGAGGGAATTAACCAATCAGGGTAATCATAGACTCAATGCATTTCAGCTTGACTTGGAGAGAGGTGAATGCAGTCATCAGTGTGAGTGAACTGAAGTGGCGCTGTTCCTGTTGAGTTTATTCTTACTTTCAGGCACTTTCCATCTCAGTACAGAGCAATTCAGCTTACCTGAGCTTTGTAAAAGTAACACACAACCGTGTGTTGTGTGTAGCTGGTTTTAAAGAGAAACATACAAGTCTGTGCTTGTGGCAATTCCAAATAAGATGCAGGTAAATGGAATAGAAGTTGGGTTGAATAATGTCCTACCTGTGTTTAGAATATCACATGTTCAGACCCGAACAATGCCGCAGTCATTCGTGGCCAGGAGCCAAGGAACAAAATTGGCTTTGCTCTTGATGAGGGAGGGGTGGCATAAATTTTCTCTGTCCTGTCAATTGTAATGACACTAGCCCATCGTGAGTGTCTGTGAGAAGAGGACAGATAGTGTCATGCAGAAGGACAACAGCTATAAACAATGTAGAGGTTGGTTTCATGAGTCTTGGAGGAAGCACATTTTTGCATGGCTGTCCCAAGCTGGTAGTCATGTGAAGGAGTGAGTGTTATGTGCGTGTGCATTATTAATCAAATACTCTCTCCCTCTCTCTCTTGCCCTCTTTCTTGCTTTGTCCAGACTGTGCTCCAGTTATCCTCAGAAGCTGCTGGTGCCAGTCTGGATCACTGATAAAGAACTGGAAAGTGTGGCTTCTTTCAGGTCCTGGAAGAGAATCCCAGTAGTGGTGTACAGGTAAGGCGCACACATACCTGGTGAGGCATTGTATATGACATACACTGTCTTTCATTTTTCATGAAAATAAGCACGTTTTCTTCATCTCCCCACAAATTCAAAGTTTTAAAGATTTTCTGCAAAGCACAGATTTTCAAAAATTAGCTTTTAGCCTGTAGTGTGACTTATCATATCTGACTCATCTTATCTGTCTTCGTCTCAGGCACCACAAGAATGGTGCAGTGATAGCACGCTGCAGTCAGCCTGAGATCAGCTGGTGGGGATGGAGGAACACAGAGGACGAGTACCTGGTCACATCCATCGCCAAAGCCTGCGTGCTGGATCCGGGACCCCGAGCATCCTGCAGGACACGAGGGGACGGGGCCGACACTTGTGACTGCGACTTCGGTAATGCCTTCCAGTAATCACTGCAGGAATAATCTCACATGCGTGCACACACACCCTATACAGGCTACACACGGTGAGCTCTCCTGCATGGAGACGTGTTGGCATGCCACTGTATTAGAAGAAGCAAATGGTGTGGTTTCTCTTTAGTGTTTCTGATTTTAGCACAGGAACCATTGGGTGACATTAGACAGTTTAATTTGAGTTTTGCTTGGTTCTTTTGAGAAATGTGAAATTATTATTATTATTATTATTATTATGCATTTGGCTATGTAATAGTAATGAAAATACAAACCTAGTGATTTTCATATAATATTGTTTGATGCACCAAGTGGTCATTACTCATCTCATAATGTAGTCCAAAAAAAAATCTAGAGGCATAAAGATTTGATTTATAGTCACATTGTTGCACCCTGAATTGAAGTTGAACCAAATTGATTTGTACAGGTCTCTGGAGATTCCTGCCCATAAAGTACCATGTGAAATGTTCCTGGATATAGCCATTATCATTGCCCCAAAAAGAACACGCTGTTCTATTTCAGTATGAGTTACAGCGAGAGGTGAAAATATCAGTATTTCTTATTCCGCAGACATTTTGTGATGATTTTAAAGACTAATCCATCCCATTTTCAGAAGGAAATTTCTCACAGATGGATAAACATGCTCTGTACTATTATTTTCTTCATTGCCCTTTCTCTGACAATAAATTAATGAGAATTGATGGTGATGAAAGCCAAATGCAAGGACCATACTCCTCTTTTAAACTACAACTGAATCTGCACTGCAATTAAACTGCAGTGTCTGTGCCAATTAATTTGCTAATGGTTCCACTTCCCTCAGATAATGATGGCTTATAGATTATTCAGGCAAGAATAGCTATTTGGTAGGGAGCCATTTGTAATTAGTTACACAAACACACATAAACTTTTTTTTCTTTGGGACTGAAGACAAATTAAGGAAATGCTAGTGAGTGAACTGGAAATAGCTCTTTTGTTTTTGACCCTATTGGCAAAGTGGTGGCTGAGAAATTTGGGGTGTCTTGTTCACGTAGGTCATCTTTGTAGTTTGTGACACACTCTACAGTGTCTTTCCTTTTACACACTCAGACTCCCATAAGGAAGGAAGCTATTGTATCAGCATTCCTTCCAAATGAGTTTTGAATGCTAAACATTTTTAATATCCACCTACTCATGGACCTTAGGGCACTGTAATTCTTTAGTCAGCTCTTAGTGCTTGCTTAATAAATAACATATTTAATATCACATAGTTTGTTATAGCTTAATACTTTGCCTCAGTGCTAATCAGCTAAGCTGATTGGTTTAAGCTTTTCTCAGGTATCTAGTTATTTGTGCAGATTAGTTTTAGACTCCATTTTGCTGGTTAACGTGGCTTCTGTTCGGGGGGAAAAGGTTAAGGCTTTTCCAGAGCTGATAAAATGTATACACTCGTGACTAGGTGTTTCGTCGCAGCATAGGGCAACCCCTCTGCAGTGGCTCAATTATTTATTTCCTGACAGTCCTCCTGTCTCTCTGCCTTTTAGACTCGTCTCTAGCGGTGGGTTCAGGTCCTGATGCCAGCACTGCACCACAGAAGCTGCTGATCCTTGATGCACGATCATATACTGCTGCAGTGGCCAACCGTGCCAAAGGGGGTGGCTGTGAGTGTGAAGGTAAACAGCAGTCTTTATCTCCACATACACACAGAGCTCACACTGGGGGACACTTCTCCTGGGTGGAGACATGTTTGGGCACAGCTGTGCCGTGAGCCATTAGCTGCCGTGCTGTGAGGACACAGCATGTGACAAGCAAATGCAGTGGTTTCTCTTTAGCTGCTCTAATTTTAGCACAAGAAGAACATGTCAGGCAGGGTGCTTTGAAGGTTTAGGGTCTAAAGGGCCTTGTAACTTGAGAGACTACAAATCATTCTCTGCTCTGCCTGTTGCTCTATGCATCTCCAAAGGGAAACTTTTTGGCTGTGTTCTTGTGTCAGACACACACACTGGTTTACTGGATTAAACCTGCAGCTTCACCACCTGTTGCTCTGCCCCGTGTTGCGTCATCTGTGAAAATGAATGAGGTCTATATGTATTGTATACATAAATAAATAAATGAATATATCTATCTATCTATATATATGTACAGGTGTTAGACAATGAAACTGAAACACTTGATACATCACAGATGCGCCAGCAAGACGTGCACCAACAATTTTTTTTTTGGGTATGTCACCCATAATGTTGGGTGTCAGGGGTGGCTTAGTGGATAAGGTGTTGGATTATTGAGGAGAACGTTGGGGGTTCAAGCCCCACCACCACCACCACCACCAAGCTGCCACTGTTGGGCCCCTGAGCAAGGCCCTTAACCCTCAACTGCTCAGTTGTATAAA
>JAOVYV010000029.1:6551967-6563528 GCA_025674545.1 Hassar affinis
GCAGACTCCACACAGAAAGGACCCAGACCGCCCCACCCGGGGATCGAACCCGGGACCTTCTTGCTGTGAGGCGATAGCGCTACCCACCGAGCCACCGTGTCGCCCGGAACAAAAGACTTTGGGCACCAATTTGGGTCAACCTTTCACTGAATGTTTTTTCTCTAACAGCATGCTCTTTCGTTTTATATTCCTTACTTAAAAGTCAATCAGATTAGCCTTTGAGCTGATTAGCCATTGTTCTAGCTGAGCTCATTAGGCAAAATTTCCTCCAGTGACCTTTTTGCATGATTGCCATTTTCAGTTCCTCACTCCATACACTATGATCCTAGAACTTGAAACAAACCGGCCGTGACTTTCTGTAAAGTATACGTAGCCTATAATTATAGATAAGAGGCGTGCAAATATGAATTGTGGAAGTCTCACAGAAGCTTTGTGTGTTTCAGATTCGGTGAAGCCACAGGAGGAGTTTGAGCTGTGTTTACCTGACGGCGAGGTGACGGTGCACGGAGCCGTGGGAGCCTCCGAGCTCATCAACACAGCGAAGTCAGGTTAGAGTCTGAGAACGCACATCTGTTCTATGGACCCTTGATATCATGCTACGTGCTGGATCTGGATTTGAGCGCTTGATATGCTGACGAGAAAGAAGCAACATGCCTGATTTTGTAACCATAGCAACACTGTGACACCTAGCTTGCTTAGCTGCCTATTTAATTTCACTACGGTGCACAAAACCGCTTCTAGACTTAGACTGGAACATTGGACTAGACATTCAGTCACTCAGAAAACCCAATAATTTATACAGTGTCTGTGTGTCTGTGTATCCAGATATACCGTATGTGCTGAAGCTTGAGTCTCATCCACACACGACATGTTGGCCTGGTCAGTCGCTTTACTTCATGGCCCCCAGTTTCCCTGATAAACAGCGCTGGGTGGCTGTTCTGGAGTCCGTCGTCGCTGGCAGCAGGAGCTCCCGCGAGAAATCGGAGTCTGATGCAGTGAGTAGGCTTTTCTATTTTAAAAAGGTGATATCTGTGATATAATGTTTGCGTCTCTCTTCTATATTAAAACTCTAGTGTCAGTACTTTCAGTTTCTCCCTTGATGTTTACACCTCATAGTAATATGGTCATATTATCTAATCATAAATTTATCTAAGTTATATTGTTAGTGTGATTTTTGTAACATGAAAATAAAGTAAGGTTTTGTATTTCCTGTATTCTGCAGCATTGCACTACTTTTTTAATGATCGTTCTCTCTCTTTGGTCTGACCTGTATCAATAAAATGTTTATTTTATTATGTCTTTATTTTGTAATTGGGCGAAGCCTTCAATCTTTAATGATTCTACGGACGATTTAAACGTGACCTGCTGTCAAAAAATGTTCAAGAACAAAAGCCAACATCTGCTTGTAAAACTGCAGAGATGTTTATCCGGACACGACTGCAATTTTAAAACCACCCTTGAGTTCACTAGCGGTTATTTTGGGAAGGATTTTTTTTTTTCTTTCGGTGGAGGAGGGAGAAAAACACTAACATCACAGATCTTGACGGGATTGAAACTACATAATAACACTGACTGTATCCCATTAACCATGGAAAAGTAGTCTCACCCAAATAGGTCTGATTTCTCGTAAGGCTTGTGATTTAAGGTTCGGGATTAACATTGCATTGTTTTCAGTCACACGGCTGACAGCGTATGTTTCATTCCGGTTAATATCCTCTAATTCATCTGTTTGTGTGTTCCTAATCCAACCCAATCCGATCTAATCTCTAATCTAATGTGTGATCTGTGACGTCTGTGTTGTATGATCACTGCTGTAGGCAGGTGTAGCTAAACGACAGAAGCCTCTCTCTCCGCTAGTACAGGTAAACTCATTTCAGGCCTTCATCTTATGAGTTTGCCTGCTGCTTGGATTGTGTGCTACTCATTTTCTGTTTTACATGCTCACCTACTCATACTCACATGACACATTCACACCCTCGAACAGAAAAGCCGGGGTGTCAGACTCAGTTTCTACCCAGGGTCGTGTCGCCATAAACAACAGCTCTAATTTGTTTCTTTAATTTGTAATCTTCACAGTACTTCACATTAATCTCAGCTCTGTGAGATGAACAATGGAGGGTCTCTAACAGATAGACTATTTAAGTGTATTCCCTGTAGGGTGATATATTTTTTGTAGCAATGGAAATCATTTTGTTTAGGACACTTTCTAGCCTTTCTTTGACGCATATGCTTTCAAAGGTCATCCTTTATAAGGATAAGTTTAACAGACACAAGTGTAAAAATTGTCAGGATATATCTAGCTAAGTATCTTTTCCTGATCAACGTCTTGGATAGTTACATGCCATGACATTACAGACATAAGCCTAATCTGTTGAGTTTGTAATCACATACAGTACCAACTCACAAAATGTCACCATCATATCATCATCAAAACAAAAAAGACACTGTGTACACACTGTGGACAGATGACACGCTCTAAAATGACCTAATGAAAAGACAACTTTAGTCAGCAGAACAGAAGTGATGGAATGAATCAGCGTTTTTTTCTTCCACCGATGTTAGCTTGAACACAGATCGGTGGAGTGAAGAGACAACGATGAGGCTTGTGTTTAAATGCAGGAGTAACTTTTACCTTAGGTGATGAGACAGAGACCGATGTGGATGCTATGTAACCAACTATGTAGGTCCCCCTTGTGCTCACAAAACAGCTCTGACCCAACAAGGCATGGGCTCAACAAGAGCTCTGAAGGTGTGCTGTAGCATCCAGCACTAATACTTTAGCAGCAGATACTTGTCCTGCAAGTTGTGAACTGGGACCTCCATGGATCAGACTTGTTGTCCAGCACATCCAATTGATCTGGAGAATTTGGAGGCCAAGTCAACATGTTGAACTCTTTGCTATGTACACAAAAGTGTACTTGACCTGCAGCAATGTTTATGTAGGTGGTACGTATCAAAGGAACATCCGCATGAATGCCAGGACACAAGGTTTCCCAGTGGAACGATGACCAGTGTCTTGCCTTCTTCCCACAGTGCATCCTGATACTGTCTCTTCCACAGGGAAATGATGCACACGCACCCATCCATCTACGAGGGCGATTCAAAAATGATTCACACCCTGGTTATATTAAAACGTCTGTCTTATCACTGCTTTCTGTACGAGGTCACTGTCTCCGCCGTCACTGCTGCCCAGGTTTGCCAGTTCATTTGTGACTGCTAGTGAGTCAAACAAACTGCGAGAAACAATGGCTTGCCCCACTTCTGATTTGGGCAAAAGAAGAGCTGAGTGCAGTGATTTGTTTTTTTTGGTCTTTGTGCCCAAATGGAGAACGTTTTGTCACAAAGAAGCGTCCTCCTTGTAGTCCTGATCTTGCCCCATTGGACCATCACCTGTTTGGTCTCCTGAAAGAAGCCCTAGGAGGACGAAGATTCACATCAGATGAAGAAGTGAAGACGGCGGAGCATTTGTGGCCTATGGCTCAGCCTAAAACATTTTTTAATGAGGGAATATGAAAACTTCTTGACATGGACAGAGGGTATTAAAAAGGGTTAAGATTGTGTCAAAAAATGACGTCTTTGTCTTTTCTGAAAGTTAATTACAATAAATTCTACAGCCAGAGTGCGGATCATTTTTGACTCACCCTCGTATATGACGTAAAAGAAATTGTGATTCATCAAACCAGGCCACCTTTTTCCATTGCTCCATGGTCCAGTTCTGTTTGCTCACTTTCCCATTGTAGGCACTTTTGTCAGTGCACAGGGGTCTCTACCCACCTGCAGCAGACTGTGTTGTGACACCTTTCTGTCACGATGAACTTTTTCAGCAGTTTGTGCTGTGGTTCCTCTTCTGTGCCCCGCTTGTTCTTCCTTGGACCTCTTTTTGTAGTTACTAGCCACTAAATTCCAGGAACGCCGTTTGGCCCAGAGTCTCTCAGATCCTTACACTTGCCCATTTTTCCTGCTTTCAACACATTAACTTTGAGAACTGACTTTTCACTTGGTCCCTAATATATCCCACACCTCAGTAGGTGCCACTGTAATGACATAATCAATGTTATTCACGTCACCCATCAGTGGTTTTAATGTTATGGCTGATCGGTGTATGAAAGCTTGTTTCTCTAGAAGCACCTCTGTGTCTTTTTATGGGTTGCTGTTGATGTAACTACCCTGCTGTTTTCAAAATGTCAACCTCCAATTATTTAGCTGAGCTGTTTCTGATTATGCGTCAAGTTACCAATTTTAGCTTCGTGCCATACGGGTGACGTGAATTGTGCTCTTTTTTTTTATAAATGTCACGGCTTTCTTCTTTACAAAGAAATGACACAGACTTCGACTACAAGCAAAGTTATTCGTCCTGTCGGTATTCACTGTCTGCCTATCAGTAGCTAAACTGACTTTGCGGAAATACGAGGTCTAATTGCACTAATACTAATGCTTAGTTTCAGTTTGACTTTTTCAGCAGTCGTTGAGTTTGACACCTGTGGATTAAACCAAAACATGGACTGCACATGTCTGTGTTAGTCTGTAGCTAAGCATGTGTGTGTGCATGTGCGCAAGTATTTTGGTTGCACTGTCATCCCAAAAATGCTGCCATCCTTCCCTTCTGTACAGTACACAGGGAACGGATTCGCTTAACGCTTCAGTACTGCTGGCTTACAAGCAAAAGCCTCTGTGGTCATGCTGGTACTCTGTGTCAGTGTGTGTATGTGTGTGTGTTGGAGTGCTTCCTCCTGTCATTACAGTTCTTAACCAAGGACATGGATTAGTGCACCTTTTTTATCTGTGTCGCCCTTTTCTGTCTCCTATTCAGAAACTGTTGGGGAATTCTTTGCTGAAGCTGGAGGGTGATGACCGGTTGGATATCAACTGTACTTTACCACTGACTGATCAGGTATCCCAGTAGCAAGCCAACAATCTGCTCATATTTATAAATGGTGACCTCATGCATCAGAAGCATTTCTGTTAAAAAAAAAAAAAAGTATGCATTTGGTTAGTGCACTGTGCACCCGATGCAGTGTAATGATTTAACACGCTGTGTAAATGTCAGAACCTGTGATCTTGTTACCTTGTGTATTTCTGTTTTCAGATTGTAATGGTGGGTTCAGAAGAGGGTCTGTACGCTCTGAATGTGATCAAGAACTCTCTGACTCACATCCCGGGCCTGACCTCCGTCTTCCAAATCCAGATTCTCAAAGAGCTCGACAAATTGCTCATGATCACAGGTCAGTTCACACACCAGTACTGTATGTTCCATGTCTACCCACCTTTCTTGTACCCCGGCGCTGTTGAATTCTCTATTCCGATCGGCCGGAAGGTGTTGATTAGTTTTCTTTAATGGCAGCTCTGACAGTCGTGACGGCTGTAACATAAATCACAGGATTAAATAAAGCCCCTTGTTCTAACAGCGCGATGGAGCGTCCACGTAATTTTTACTTTTTAATATGCTTTAATAATTTTTACTTTTTAATATTATTTAGCATAAGAAAGGCTACAATTGTTGATATGGTGTTATTTTCAGTAAGAAGATGTTTAATTAACATTTTTGAAAGGAGTCTCCAGTCAGGAGGTTTTCCACCACATGAAAGTCTTCAAGATTGTGCTTTCTGGTTTCTCCGTAACAGGTCTTACTAATGTCAAGAAAAAAAACCCAAAATATGCTGGTGACAAGTCTGCTAAAAAACTAAAACTAAAAATTCTAATTGTTGGCAAGTCGCTGTTATATAAGAGGAATAAAGCGACCACACCATCTAGACACTGATAAGTTATTTCTTGTGTATTCCTTGGTCAGGACCCCCACAGATCAGGTATTATTTGGGTGGTGGATGATTGTCAGCACTGCAGTGACCCTGATGTGGTGGTGTGTTAGTGTGTGTTGTACTGGTGTGAGTGGATGAGACACTGCAGTGCTGCTGAAGTTTTTAAACCCCACATTATCACTGCTGGACTGAGAATAGTCCACCAACCAAAAATATCCAGCCATCAGTGTCCTGTGGGTATGATCCTGTGACCACTGATGAAGGATTAGAGGATGACTAACACAAACTGTGCAGCAACAGATGAGTTACTGTCTTTGACTTTACATCTACAAGGTGGAACAACTAGGTAGATGTGTCTAATAGAGTGGACACAGTGTTTAGAACACACTATGGGGGTCCTGACCACTGAGGAAAAGCATACAAGGGGGCTAAGAAAATCTGCAGATGGAGTACAGTCTCTAAAACTACAAAGTGACCTGTATGGTCAGTGGAGCTGATAAAATGGACAAAGAGTGTATTCTTCCACACTGCATTATCTTCTCACTGAAAAGATACATAATGTAAGTGATTAAAGTATTTATATCAAACCCGCATTGATCTTGTGTGTGTGTGTGTTTGTGTGTTGTGCAGGAGAGGAAAGGGCTCTGTGTCTGGTGGAGATTAAAAGAGTGAAGCAGTCTCTGTCTCAATCTCATCTGCCTGCCCAGCCTGAACTCTGTCCTTACATCTTTGAGGCAGTGAAGGGATGTCATCTCTTTGCCTCTGGCAAGGTGTGGACATGGGCTTGAATTCTGTGTCATCCGGCAAATAATAATATTCTGAAGTATTCTAAAATACTCTGTTGTTTTCAGACTCAATCACTATCCAGCACGATTGGGAAAATGGGCGATTATACCTTATAATAGAAGTCTAAAGGTAGTTGGGACAGTACAGGGCAACATGAAGACATTATATCCATTGATAATCTCTCTTACGCTGCAAATCTAGATACAGATTAAGATAAAAAAATACTCACAGACATTAATTCATATAACAACATGACGGCCCATGATTATTAGGTTTTTATGATCCTAATTACCTATATGGTCACAATATAAAAAAATATATATATCACATTTTCTGTTGACTTTCTATTACTACAATTTTTTGCGATTTAATCTCCAAAACTGTAATTGTCACCACATCATCATCTACAGAACACTACTCTAGTCTGTTAGTACCTATAATGAAACAAATAATGTGGTAGTGGTCATCTATGGAAAAATGTGTCCAGGAAAATTAACAGTGTTGCATTCCTTTTACCTTCATGTCAGAAACCTCAGTGAGAATCATGGCTCTAAAATACTTCTCTGAACTTGTGTGCTGTGGCTGTCATGAGGGTTTTTGTTGGTGCATTGAGTATTTCATCCAAGTGTGTATGTGTGTTCTGCAGATTGAAAATGGGATGTGTATCTGTGCTGCAATGCCCAATAAGATCACCATCCTGCGCTACAATGAAAGCCTCAGCAAGTTCTGCATCAGGAAAGTGAGTCTGCAAACTCAGCACTAATCACATGCCTCTACAACACTCGCTTCATCACCTCTTCTGCTGCCGTTATTTCACTCTGACACTGACTGACTATCTATCTATCTATCTATCTATCTATCTATCTATCTATCTATCTATCTATCTGTCAATCTCTATCTATCTATCTATCTATCTATCTATCTATCTATCTATCTCTGTCAATCTCTGTCTATCACTGTCTATCTATCTATCTATCTATCTATCTATCTATCTTTCTCTGTCTATCACTGTCTATCTATCTATCTATCTATCTATCTATCTATCTATCTATCTCTCTGTCTATCACTCTGTCTTTTGCTCACCTTCCCTCACCTGTCTGCCTTCTTTTTGTCTTCCTCTCTTCTGTCTTGCTCACTCTTCTTTTTTCTCGCTGTCTTTTTCTGCCTTTGTGTTCTTTTCTGTCTCTCATGTACTTTTCTCTCTTCTCTCTCTTTCTCTCTCTTTCTCTGTCTCTCTCTCTGTCTCTTTCTCTCTCTCTCTCTCTCTCTCTATCTTTCTCTCTCTCTCTCTCTCTCTCTCTCTCTCTTTCTCACAGGAGATTGAGACCTCTGAGCCCTGCAGCTGCATCCACTTCACAGGTTACAGCATCATCATCGGCACAAACAAGTTCTATGAGATCGAAATGAAGCAGTATGTGCTGGAGGGTACGGCTTACACACTCGCTCACACACCATGTTTCTCACTTGGCTCCTGTTATAATGGGGTGTGTGATGCAGCCTTGATTAAGGTGTGTGTGTTGTCATGCAGAGTTCTTGGATAAAAACGATGTGACGCTGGCCTCGGCTGTGTTCGCCGCCTCGTCGCACAGCTTCCCCATCTCCATCATTCAGGTGTCCTGCGCTCCACAGAAGGATGAGTACCTGCTCTGCTTCCATGGTACACAGCGATCTCATGGAGCGTGTGTGTGTGTGTGTGTGTGTGTGTGTGTGTGTGTCAGAGCTTGCGTTTGGCCCTTTGTGAGGACCAGATGTCCTTAATTGCATCCTACAACTCCTACAGCTCTGTACCTACTTGCAAGACTTTTTAATTAATTACTTAAAATTTAAATGAATTATTAAACACTGATGGATGCTTTCTTTATATACACAGTACTGTGCAAAAGTTTTTGGCAGGTGTGGAAAAATGCTGTAAACTAAGAATGCTTTCAAACATACAAATAATAATTGTCTATTTTTACCTATTTACAAAATGCAAAGTGAGTGAGGATCATAAACACAGTGGTCGGCCAGGGAAACTTAATCCAGCAGATGACAAACACATCAAGCTTATTGCCCTTCAAAACTGGAAGATGTCCAGCAGTGCCACCAGCTCAGAACTGGCAGAAACCAGTGGGACTCAGGTACACCCATCTACTGTCTGGAGAAGTCTGGCTAGAAGTGGTCTTCATAGAAGAACTCATCCAAAAAAGAGATTTGGTCAGGATTAATGGTGTCCTCAATGCTGAGACATACAGGCAGATACCATCAGGGAGGAGTATGATTAGCTCCAAATTTATTCTGCAGCAGGACAACAACCCCTAACATACAGCCAATGTCAAAGAACTATCTTCAGCATCAAGATGAACAAGAAGTCCTTGAAGTGATGGTATGGCCTCCACAGAGCCCTGATCTCAACATCATCCAGTCTGTCTGGGATTACATGAAAAGGGATTACATGAAATGACAGAAGGATTTGAGGAAGCCAACATCCACAGAAGAGCTGTGGTTAGTTCTCCAACCTGCCAGCCGAGTTCCTTCAAAAACTGTGTGCAAGTGTACCTAGAAGAATTGATGCTATTTTGAAGGCAAAGGTTTCATTCACTGCATTTTGTTACTTAATGAAAATAAACTATTAGCACTTCCATTTTTGGAAGCATTCTTAGTTTACAGCATTTTTTCCACACCTGCCTAAAACCTTGGCACAGTACTGTATATATAAAAAGGACATAAAAAGGTGCATTAGACTTTGGGTGGAACGTTTTAGCTGCACATCCTCAGATTGCAGCCTTTGACATTTTGAATCTCGTGGCCAGAAAAGTGTACAAAAGCTAGCAGGCACTTATTGAATTATGGAATTGTTTTATTATCATCTTGCAGAGTTTGGAGTTTTCGTGGACGCGTATGGCCGCCGGAGTCGCAACGACGATATCAAATGGAGTAGATTGCCTCTGTCCTTTGGTAAGTCTGCATTTCAGAGTGTGTCCTTACTCCCATCAGCAGCTTTCTAATTACAGCATATAAATAGTCCAGAATGACATCACTGCTTCTGTGTTAATATTCTTGCACACTGCAGCCTACAGAGAGCCGTACTTGTTCGTCACTTACTTCAACTCTCTAGATGTGATTGAGGTTCAGAGCCACTCTGCGCTGGGGTAGGACTCCACCTTATATCTTCCATGTTGTATGATCACTATTATACTTCATGTCTACTTCCTATAGCCTCATAGTACTAAGATCATGAACAGTTTGTTTGTGTGTGTGTAAAAAAACAGGCCTCATGCCTACGCTCACCTGGACATTCCTAGCCCACGGTACCTGGGTCCTGCCATTTCATCCGGCGCTGTGTACCTGGCCTCTTCTTACCAGAACAAGCTGAGGGTCATTTGCTGCAAGGGCAACCTGGTGCAGGAGAGCTCCGCATCCGAGCTTCAGAGAAACGGCTCCACCCGCAGGTCAGCTGCACGTTCACACGTACCCCCACACAGAGTTTAGGGAACATTTAGGGTAGTGGCACTACCAGGTTGTTAAGGTTGAGCATGCTTGTGAAGCCTGTAGGTAAATGGGCCAGGGTTAATATACACCTTTAACCTCACACTGATGGGCAATTTTACACCACAGTGCTGGTTTCAGTAACTACTGGTCCAGCACAAAATCTCCAGTTCTAGCAAAAATCATTTCTGTTGCAGGATGAACTGGTCATATCAGGGATTTGATGAGGGAGTCACTGTGTCACCATGACAACCGTATAAGCAAGTTATTTGCATGACTACCATGAAAACAACCCTGCATTATCATTAGCAAGTCACAATAGTAGTTGACAATACAAGACTGTGGCTTTTTCCTCCATTTGTGAGTGTATATGAATGGGTTGAATTGGGACTAAACACTGGTAGGAACTAAAGGTGAGAGCAGAGGTTCACAGACTAAACTCATAACCAGTTGTTTGGATTTGTACCTAATAATCCTGTCACTTTGATGCCCACTTAGTGTGAATTCAAGGTTGGCTGTAAAAACTTCAGATCTCACGATTTGGTGATTATTAATTAGTACAAGCATATGATCTAAAACCATGCAGCTCCGCCCATTTAAATTTCTTGCTAATTTGCGAAACCTAATTGCGAAACCTAAAAGTTGTAAGGTTTTCACTCAAGAAATGTAAAAAAAATCAGAAGTCGAGAGAAAGCTTCAAGAAAGCTTCATCAAAAAAAATCTGAAACTTGACATCTTTATTTGGGAGTAGATTCTGAGCTAGCCAATCACATTTTATGCATGTATATATAATTAGGGGTGCTATAAATGCTATGTAAATATTCTGATCCATGAATCTGATCAGACTGAAAGGACACCTTGATCATTTCTGGACACCATCAGCTAGTCAGAATTCAGCAGGCATGTGAATTCAATACGGCTTGTCATTGACCAATCAGGACCAATCAGGTCTCTACTGACCTCTCGAGTTTCAAACAATTTGGTCACTAGGGGGTGCTATTCATGATAATCAAGTATATCTTGTTCAGATTTTGACCTTTTGACAGAATAATAGATTTATCTTATAGAGTGTAGTGTTCCAGACAAATGTTTATTAAAAGTCCATTAGAAAATGTTTAATTTTAGTTTAGTTCACTATAGCAAATGATTTCCTTATTATTATAATTATTAGAACATATTGTAACATTTCTGTTACAATGATAATGTAAATTGTAATAAAACGACTTAGAATAACAGTTAAAAGCAGACAAAATGGGCATCTTTCTCATTCAGCATGTCCATAAATGCTGAAGCATTTTACTTTTGATGTTCCTTGATTAAAGATTAGCTTGTCCCTTCGTAACACTGACACCAGCACTGCACGAGTGGAAAAAGGCTGATCAGTGGACGTCAGCTGGGTTTGTGTTTGTACTAACATGTCACCCAGTGCATGTGTGAGAGACTGCATGTCTCTTAGTGTGGAGCTGTAGTGATGTACAGGGGTTAGACAATGAAACTGAAACACCTGTCATTTTAGTGTGGGAGGTGTCATGGCTAAATTGGACCAGCCTG
>JAOVYV010000029.1:6663670-6678325 GCA_025674545.1 Hassar affinis
TATTATGATTATTTTATAATATGAATTATATTATGAATGAACTAGTTTTGATGCCTTCAGTGAGAATCTACAATGTATATAGTCATGAAAATAAAGAAAACGCATTGAATGAGAAGGTGTGTCCAAACTTTTGGCCTGTACTGTATAAAAACCCATCAATAACAAAAGTTGTACCTAAGACAACAGGGTGCCTAAGACTTTTGCACAGAACTGTAGATTCTTCTTTATTAAAGTTCCTAAAGATAACTGGACCTCATCTCATAATTTTTTTTAGCAATAAGCCAGACATGGGTTCTTCAGTATTGGAGATCTTCTGATACGAGACATATGGATTTTAGAGCTCTATAGTGATCTGATGATCCCATCATTTTAGAGATATCCGGTTTCTAAGGTTGAATCTTTGTACCTCTATAAGAGAAATCTTCTGATCTATACTAGGGTTGTGTGACTCTTTCAGGCTTTGAAAGTAAGATATCTGGATTTTTATCATAACCTCTATTAGTCACATGTCTGGCTCTTCTGATTTCAGCTAGGGCTGTCTGAATCTTGTTTTCTCTATTATCTTGTGTATTCTGATCTTCACTATTAGAGATATCTGCAGCTTTCCATCTCGTTTGTCGGAGATATCTGGGGCTTTCATTTTTTAAATACATGCCATTCCTGTGTTAATCTGCACACCTCTTGAACACCTAAATCAAGATGTCGCCTAACAAGTACACTTAAAATATATTAAGATCCAGTCTTTGATCCCTGGTTTAGCCTAAACTTAGCTATTTTGTGTGCTCACTAAGTCTTCGTTTGAATCAGGTGTGTTTTCGAGCAGGTGAATTGCCAGACTTGCACCTGTAATTATCTTTTACAAGCTGTCGAACAAACCAAGATGGAAAAATCATTTCCGTGATTCAGAGTCCTCATTTCCTTACAGGGTATTACGAGGAGTCACGTTTAGGCTTTTTAAATGTCTTTTTATTAGTTTGCCATACAGTAATTTTTTAGTATAGACTCCTAACATGGATTGTGGATTGACTCTGATTTGAGAAGATCAGAGGAGCCTGCAGCATTTTTCCATGGATGATGAGCGGGGTTAATGAAGCTCGGGTGGGGTTTGGGGTACATGAATGCTGTAAATTCATATTCTGTTTAGCTTGCATGTACATAATAACGGGTATTTTTACCATCGTGGGTCACTTTAGGCGAACATGCATATTCATATCGGGTGTTAGAATTATGTGTCTCTTATGTGCAGCTTGTCTGAAATGGGGTTTTGTGTGTGTGTGGGTGTTCAGATGGTATTTTTGGGCACATGGCATGGCGTGGTTGTACTGATTCCATGGCAGTGCCAGGCACGTTTGTGTACTTGTTGCACTGAAATGCCCTGCTGCATTCATCCTGCACAATGCATCGTCTGTCTGCTGAGCCCAGGCATGTAGGGGTTATGTCCCCAACTCATTACCATTCCTTCAAAAGAGATGGAGAGATTGCAGGAGAGGGCGGCGTATGCAGAGCCCACAGAACGCATGTTGCAAAAACCAAAAAGAAGCAATGATAAAGGCTGTCAGGAGAAAGCGGCCTGAAAGAGAAAGAGAAACACAGAGAGACTCGAGCGATACTATAGACAGAGGGCTTTTTGTCCCCCTAAGCCACTGTTCCATCTCGTCCTCATCTCTCCCTCCTCCCTACTTCTTTTCTCTCATATTCCTCCTTCCCTGACTCTTTATCCGGCTGGCTTGTGCTGGTGAAGTGGCCGATTTAACAATAGCGAGCTCCTTTTTGTTTAAGAGCGAGGACACGCATGAGTTGGCACGGTGAAAGAGGAGCTCAGCACTACAGATGAAGATGGAGAAGTATCCGCTTCAGGTTTCTCCAAGAGTGGACGAGCCTGGGAGCCCGGGGAGGGGGAAGTGCTTGGAGGGTGGCAGGGTGGCCGAGTGGGTTGTGGTTTATTGGTTGAGGAATGCCGCTATGTGCAAACACTGTTACATATCCTCTGTATCAAATCAGCACCATGGGCAGGAGAGTGGGGGAGAAGGTGGCAGGGGTGGCTCAATGCTTAGAGCGTTGGGTTACTGAATGGAAGGTCGGGGGTTCAAGCCACAGCACCAACAAGCTGCCACTGCTGGGCCCTTGAGCAAGGCTCTTAAACCTCAACTGCTCAGTTGTATACATGAGATAAGTGTAAGTCACTCTGGGTAAGGGATAAGGGCGTCTGCCAAACGCCATAAATGTAAATGTGTGGGGACGACTTGACTGTTATTGCTGTGATCCTGAGCTAGAAATCCTGGATTAAATTAACAGAAGGTTGTTGTTTGGATGAACAGCAAAGTAGTGTTCAAAACAAATGGTCATACAAACAAACAGACAAAAGCTTTTGAAGCAAAAAGTTGCCTTTTGTACAAAAAAAAGTTGTTTCAAACAAAACATAACATTTTTTTGTACAAAAGGCAACTACCACCTCTGGATCTTCTTTCATTCATTAGAAATTCTGCACAACCTGAAACTTGGCAGGTCGCCTCCTCAGTGCCGGTTAACCAACAAGCTGTCTAACGATTCCTTGAGAACCATCCAATCAGGTGAAGTCAAAAACATTTAAACAATTCCGATTGGCTACTGACAAAAGTGGGCGTGTCCGGGTGTGCAGACTGCTACATCCCTTCTGAAAATCTGAAGCAAACGATTAGAGAGAAGCCTCGGGTCACCTGCTTGCCAAAAGTTGAAGCCTTAAGTTTAAGACTTGGGTTTGCATCCCACAGATAGGAAGTGCGTGTATTCCCATAGAAATGAACCAAAATGGTTTTGAAAGCATTTTTAAATAAACACTAACATGACTTTGAAGTGCATAGTACGATGAAATAATTTTAATATGATAATTATTTTGCATTATATAATTAAAAGCAGGTTTTCTTCTCTGGATACGTTGACAGGGAGTAGCCCTTAGCGCCCCCTATTGACCAGACGAGAAATTCGTACCCATGATCACCATGGCGATAGGGCGAATGCTAATTTGTTGAACCACCCTAGAGCAACAACTTCATTGTTCGGATCCTCCGTTTGCTTGTTTGCGGTTTCCCGAGCAGCATCACGTACACGTTTGAGGAACCTATCAGAACATCACTGATTTCTTCAGTACAGTGCGTCCCGGAGACGTGTGAAAATGCATTCAGCTGTGGCTCACAGGCTCCTCAAAAAACGTTTAGAACCTGTTTAGTGCTGGGAAATGTCCTAACTAAGGATTAAAACATGTCGGGCCTTGCTGTAATAGGGCAGTAATCAATGACAGGGTGGGGTGATGGTGCGTGACACGAAGCAAGATCGATTAGTTTCCTGTAACAGCATGTCACAAAGTGTTTGTTCATCTTGCACTGCAGTAGTTTGCCCATCTCTGTTAAGGAACTACATGATGCACTTTTTTTAACCGTTGTAGATTACGGTTGGTGTTGCAGAATGTCCGTGAGGCGCCTGGTTCCTGTTACCGATCACTTTTTAACAGCTGTAAACGGTTGTCGCCTCACCAGACTTTTCTCGGGAAGTTAATCAGAACAAAAGAAAAAAAAACACAGCTTGACATGTTACTGAGAAACCAGAAAGTGTAAAGTCTTCTGTCCTGAAGACCTGCCTTTTTGGTGTATATTAACCATTTTTTTAAATCCTTTGAAGTCTTAAAAAGATGTCTGAAAAATTCTTTAAACACACTTCACGAACCAAAGCCATTGTCTGGACGCAGTGTAGTCTTTTTAATGTACTGAACGTTCTTCCCTTTCATACGTGGCAATGGCCAGAGTAGTGAGCTCTGTGTGTGTGTGTGTGTGTGTGTGTGTGTGTGTGTGTGTGGTGGGTGTTGTTTTAGTCATCTGAATTGGATTTTTATAGTCAAGAGAGTCTTTGGAGGAAAAGTAATAAGCAGGGAGCAGCCATATAAACAGCCGCCGTGTGAATTGAGTATTGGGTGTACGCATTGCATTAGTTGAAAATGCTTTTTTGTTTTTAAGGGAACGTGTTTCAGTCTAGCGGGTTTACAAGAAGCTTTTCGGCTTTCGGCGGAGCGATAAATGATTAGTGTTTTCAATTTTGTTCTGAAAATTAAAGCTGTAGCTTCATGTGTAGTGTGAGTGTGTGTGTAGTGGCTGGGGTTGTCTAGGAAACCTGAGAGAGAGAGAGAGAGAAAGAGAGAGAGCATGCGTTAGACTCCAGAATTATGCAATCAGTCATGATCAAAGGCAATACACACAGTATCAGTTCAGAAAACACAGCTATACACTCCCAAAGCAAACAAATATCACCCATGATAACTGTTCCAACAGCAAAATGCCAACAGCAGCGAGTGCTAAACTGGATCCTAGTTCCACATCTGTGATTTTTTTTTTTTCTTCCTCCACCCAGCTGTGTGTAGCTTTTAAAGGTTCTGGTTATGTGATGAAAATGGATAAAGGTAACGGACTGGGGTGCGTCTGCTATTAGGGTCGGATCAGTAACAGTACCGTGCCACAATGGTGTAAAATCTCAATGGGTCTAGTGCCTAAGAAGCATCAGATTAAATTAATCAGAGCAGCCACTTAGTATGTCCATCTGAAATTTCGGGTCATGTTTGCTGGTTGGTTTGCCTTTCAGCAGGATTATGGGAAAACCAGAGGGCCGACTGACTTGAAGCTTGGTGGAAGGATGTAGCATGGACCAAGGAAGACATTTTGGGGCAGATCTGAGTGGTAGTGTCGATGCACGTATTATTTTTGTACGATTCGGCTAAAGCGAACTGAGATATGCGCATGCGTGATCCTGCTGCAAAAAAGACCTTGATGGAGGTCTGAACTGTATGAGTGCACTTCTAGTTTAATAAGTTATGGGAACAAAGCAAAGTCAATCTGTCTTTGTCTGTTTCTCTTTGTCTGTATCTGTCTCTGTCTTTCTCTTCCTTTCCCCCCCCCGTATATCTCTCTCTCTCTCTCTCTCTCTCTCTCTCTCTCTCTCTCTCTCTCTCTCTTGCTCTGTATTCTCCCCCCTCCTTGTCTCCGTTCAGTAGGTATCTAATGTCTTTCATTTTCCAGATGAGCGAGCCTCCGTTACAGAGAGTGACCGAGAGAAGCAGAGAGAGAGAAATTAAATTTTGCAAAGAGCAGCGCAAGGATGGAAGGTTGTTCAAGTGCAACCTGGCTCCATAAACCTGAGCATTTGGCACTGGTTTATAAATCCACTCGCAGTGTCACCCACTCGCCCTCATGCCTTATCTGCCCTTAGCGTTTTGCTGATTTGGCCCCTGCGGTGTCGTGAAACTCCTCTAGCCGCCCGTTATCTCTGTCCTCCAAACGCCACAAGTCTGCATTCTACTGACCGTACCACACACTGCCTGTTATTCCCTGCTGAATGGAAAAAGAAACATTGGTACATAATTGGACGGTTCTGTCAAGTGCGCAATGCAGACATTCACACATTTTAATCCATTATCCATTTCATTGTGCCATGTATTAAGTCATGCTTTTTGGATTTTGTGCATATATCTGTATATGTGTATATATTGTATAACTTGTATGATATGAGGCACGCATCAGCACTCTTGCTGCACACAGTGTTGCACCGATACGAGAAAGATACTGCTGTTAAAAATGGTACGATACCCCGTTTTATTAGTACCCATACTTTTATGAACGACTGTTCCAGTAACAGACGTATTTCCTATTGAGTTGACCAGTTGTCCGCACAAGGATAGGAATTTCTGATATTTTTGGCCTTGTAGGGATATTTTGCTGCTCCCCATAAGAAAAGTGTTTAACAAATATATATATATATATATATATATATATATATGCTGTATATATGGTGTTGAGATGTTCATGCTGGTGTCACATCGAAGTCAGAAGAACCACAACAGTTAGACACAAGGCAGGATCTGAGTAGGCGTGAGACTGCTTTATTCCTGTTCCGCAGTTTAGGCGTGTCTCAGGAACGCTTGATAACCAGCCCACATGATTGAGGTGAAGACTATTTGGGTGTGGATGGTTCAATTAAAGGGTTACTCCGCCATTTTAAACCTAGTTTGCAATTGCAGGTTTCTAATTTTGTCACGGTTCTGTGTACTCTGAGAGGAGAACGAAAGCCTGTTTTTACTCCAAGCTCACTTCTTAAGCGCAAGATATTTCGTGTCCGTTTCAGCTTCGGAAGTTTTGAGTAAAGCTGTTTAATCCGTTAGCATTTTCGCACTTTTCAAGACAGACGAAGATAATGGGCATTTCTAGCGAACAGGAAGTAACTCGTCTCGCAGATCTTCCACAGCATCAAACATAGCCGTTGTTGCAAAACGATCAACTTCTGGGTGGCGCCACCGCATGTCGTGACTCTGCCGTTGATTATTTTCCTGTAACAGCAACGTCTTTGAGGGGTTGACTGACTTTGTTCGACTTTTAACAACTGCAACAACCCTAGACTGAGGTGAATTAACTTCGTTCATTGTGTTCTCAGGAACACTTCTTATGGACGATCACACATACGGTACATATCCGGTAGATGGAGAAGAGGATGACAAAACACAGTATCCCTTTAACAAAACAAAACAAAAGAAGTTCCGTGAACAACACACACACACACACACACACACACACACACACACACACACACACACACAAGCAATCACAGCTCTGCATTGGGGTTAGGAATTTGACCTCTCTCGAGTAGCAATTAGCCTCAGGAAACTGAAACTGAATTTTTTTTCCCCCTCGCTGTATGTTTTCTTTTTTTCTTTAGTTTTCTCTAAAACTCTGTTTCCAGTGTATATATTCCTCTACACTTCTTTCCTGTGCGGGAGTTTTTTGGTTTGAGCGAAGCCCATAATCCTGGCAGCCTCTTGCTGAAAATATCTTATGTTGAGTTCCCTGTACACACCCACCCACACATTCATTCGCTCTCTCTCTCCCTCTGGCTCTCTCTCACACACACTGTGATCCTTTAGAACCATACATGCATGTGTATTTTTATATATGATTTGTGTATTACTGGGTGGCATAAAAGAGCAAGTTTTTATTAGCATCTTAGTAGTGGAACTGTGAGATTAGTCTTCACTCCATCCACTTCATTTCAGCACAGTTTTATTCACCATATGCTTACCCTCACAAATACCTCATTTGTTTAAACTCATTTTCAAGCTTAATCTCATTTTAAATCAGTCTTGGGCCATACATACTTTTATAATTAATCAAAAAGCTTGCAATATCCACTATATATTATATTACATTATATTATATTATATTATATATCATTTTCACTTTTTTCGCTTATATTATTTTATATTATATTATTATTTCAACTTTTTCACTTATTATATTATTTTATATTATTTTTATTTCACTGTTTTCACTTATTATATTATATAATATTATATTATTATTTCATCTAACTTTAGGCTTATTGCAGGGTTTTCCCTACCATAGAAAGGTTTAGTGTTTTTACCGAGCACCTTAATCCATCTTAAGCATTTTTTTCTGACAAAAACTGCTGATCAGATTCATTAAAACGGCGCCGATCCAAAATACAGTTCAGAGAGTCCTTTGTTTGTAACCGTGTTAACGTGACGTTGAGTAACAGGCTACTTTAGCTAACAACTGGAAGCCCCGCCCCCCTGTCGTCAGCACCTAAGCCCTCTAAAAACCTGGGGAAAAGCCTGCAATGACTTTAACCCATTTCAGCCATTATATATCACTAGCAGCTGTAACACAGGTCTAACTCTTCCCAAATCAGATTTATGAATTACAGAAAGTAACCCAGAAAAGGTTAATATAGCACCGTGGTGACTAATCGCACCCAAATGCCAATGTCTGTTTTTGGCTTCAGCCATCCAAGCGGCGTTATCTGTTTAAAACCCACTTTAAACAAATGCTGGAATCTGATCAGGTGCGGTTAAACGATCCAAATAACCTATTAGTGTTTTGGTCGTTTTAAACTTTAGCCTTTTAAAGATGTCTGTGCTGTTTGAATTGAAACAGCTGGAATTCTTCTGAAGAGCCGGACAATTGGCAAAGGCTGATCCCTGCGGTGTTGTTTAGCAGGCTGCCATGTTTCTTTTCTTCCTTCTTTTTTCTCCTTCTTTCTTTCTTTCTTTCTTTCTTTCTTTGTAATATGGGACTGTTTGTTGTTCTGCATAAAGAAAGGGAAACCTTGCTAAAGCTCGGGAATCTGAGTCTGGAAACCAGCGCCAAAGAGAAGTAGGTTAAACGAAGTCCTGGAGGAATGGGAGGAGACAGGAGGAGAAGGCAGAGGTTGTGCGCTTTACTCTTGCGCTCCCATTTCAACTTTAATACGACTTTTGACTCTTGTTACTATAGAAATGGTTACTTTTTTTGTAAGCATCGTGCTTGAACAGAGGTAGGTAGACACAAGGTAGTCTGGAGGAACATACAGCTCCAAGCATGCGGATAAAGAAAGGCAGAACTTCTTCCTGTCGCGCCTTTACTTGTTTCGCTCAGTCACAGGTTGCACAGAGGTCAAGGTTCATAGGTCATATTGACAAAGTATGGCATGTCTGGAGTGCTGGTTTAGAGTTTTATAGAGATAGCTGTCTCGGACCTCCCTGATTGCACTCCTCCAGGAATCCTCCAGTTAATACTCCAGTGTTTAAGAGGTAGTGTAGTGTACTGTATGTACAGTGTCCACAGAATTTCAGAGAGAAACAGAAAATATGCTTAGTCCAAACAGTGCAGTTTCTAAATTCCACAAAGAAATGTTTATCCTAATAAAATGTTTTTCTGTATCATCAGTTAGTTGTCTACACCAATATCGAATTGGCATTAATCAAACAAGGATGTCACAGAACGCTCCGTTTGGTTTATTTTTACTTTTAAAGCCTGTTTTTATTGCAAGCTCACTTTTTTTTTGCTAGTTGAACCTAAAAGGTCTTTTTATTTCAATTTTTTTGGGTAGAGCATTAATAAATTAACATCGAAATCTTCCATTCTTCCAATCTGTCCATTCAGAAGAGGTTAACCAGAATTACGGGTACTTCTTAAGTTATTTCGTGTCCGTTTCAGCTTCGGAAGTTTTGAGTAAAGCTGTTTAATCTCTTCGCATTTTCGCACCTTTCAAGACAGATGAAGATAATAGCCATTTCTAGCTAACAGGAAGTAACTCATCTCGCAGATCTTCTACAGCATCCTAACAGCATAGCCATTATTGCAAAATAATCAGCTTCTGGGTGACGTCACTGCATGTCGTGACTCTGCCGTTGATTAGTTTCCTGTAACAGCAAGGCCTTTGAGGGGTTTGTGGTTGAATTTTTAACAACTGCAACAACCCTAGACTGAGGTGAATTTTAACTTCGTTCATTGTGTTCTCAGGAACAGTTCTTATCGACGATCACACGTATAGATAGAGAAGACGATGACGTACTGAAGTACCAGAAGAACTGTAGCCTATGCAAAATACACAGCAACGCCACCTGTGCACGTCTCTGGTTGCGTCCGTCAGCGTGTATATAAAGCGATAAACATCTATGGAAGCTTCTAGGGCTGTTTCTGCAATGAGTGGCTATTAGTTATCTCTATTTTTTAAATATAATAGTTTTTTGAAACGGGTCATAGCATTACTACCAAGTATTAACTGTATTAACTGCTATACCAGTTTTTTCTGGTACTTCAGTGTAACTAGTTGCTATGAAAAATGCCCAAATGTGTGTTCAAGTGATAAGGCTGGTCGGCTCATTCTTAAAGATATTCGCTAGGTAAATTAGTCATCTCGGGTCATGTAGATTCGCAGTAGAGTGTAGGGTTTGTGTGATTTCACAAAAGTACAGCATTTTCACATACCTAGCTTTGTCTGTAAATATTTCGGCTCATCATACAGCGACTTCCTGTTTCATCATTGATTTATGTTGTTGCGGTTACGGTAACAGTCGTAGTTTTGAATTTTCATGCTGTTGTCGCGCTGTCCTGAGATTTGTCATATAAGTGAGTTTTGAGTACAGGGTTTTCTGTTGTTTCTTAATTGCAGGAAATGTTCTGACATTAATTATTTGTGTTAGTCACATGTATAAACCTGTAGTAGATAGTGATAGGCAAAGAAGGCTCGAGTGTTCCTTTTGAAGTCTGTTTTTCCAAGGATGAAAAGGTGCACGGAAAGCACTTGAGTAATTATTAGTGAGTTATTGCCGGATTACAAATTCCCCATGTTGCAAAACTGAATGGTTCATCAGCAGCATTCATTTCAATGATTAATGGGATTAAAAGTTAGGACATTCTGTTAGGTTTGGATTGAGTTTAGGTGAATATCCTGACATAAACTCGCTTGGAGAAATCTGTGTTCCAGTAACTTGCTTACCAGCGAGTGTGTTTGTGGATGACTGAGAGCCCAAGCGATCGTTGTTTATGACTGCCACACTCGTAAGATTACAAATCCTGGGTCCTGTAACTCAAACCACTGTGGAGTATTCGTTCGCATTGTCGTGGATGGCCGTGGGAGTTTATTAACATCCAGACAGTTGGGAATTTTTAACTATGATTTATATGACCAGGAAAATCTGAATGAAGAAAGAAGAAAGAGCCAGAGTGCATATTTCCCATTGGGAGGAGAAGAGGATTAGTTAATGACAAGCGAACTCGTACGGGAGGCAGGCTTCTCGGATTACTAAAATACCGTACGCAACAATTGTCCTTGATGAGTGACACTTAAGCAGCATTGCGTAAAGAAATACTTCAAGCAAGACTGGAAAATTATCAGCCAGCATTCCGATATCCGTTATCTTTCCCCCGATTTCATGGACTCGAGTTTTTCCCCGCTGGTGTGATCCCAATCATAGCGTCCAATCAGCGTGTTTATTGTCAAGCAAGGATTTTTTTTTTCCTGGCTGTGCTCTGATTTGCTCCAGATTCTGATCAGCGAGTTCCAGGTCCATATCTGTGACATCTGAGAGTAGGAGTTTAAGCAGACAGAGTCTGGGGGAAGTGCGAGCTCACAGTTCACATTGCATGAACCATCCAGGTTCATTAGCTTTCTGATCGTAGTGGGAAGTGATTGACAGGTGTCCCTGGGACTCGTCCTGGGCTTTTTACGTTAGTGGGAACACGTCCTGGACGTTTGTTCAATTTGTAAACTGCAATTCTGTCGGTGAAGATCTCGCCATTGGCTGCCGTCCCATCCGGGGTGTGTTCTGGCTTTGCACCCAGCGCTCCTGGGATAGGCTCCAAATCCACCTTGGATATACTCGGGATAAACGACCGAACAGATTTTTCATTTAGTTTTTAAAATGCACACATGGATAAATGTTTTTGTGCTTCCCATTTCCATGTTTTCATGGCTCAGGAACCTGAATGACTGCGAAAACCTGGTAGCTGATGTAACGTCAGGGCTGCAACTAGCAATTCTTTTCGTTTTTGATTAATCAGAAAATGGTGAAAAATGTGGATCAGTGTTTCCCAAAACCTAAAATAACATCCACAAATGTTTTGTTTTTTGTCCATTACCCAAAGATATTCACTTTCCTCTCAGTGAAGAAAATATTCAGAGAATTTTGTGCATACTGTGCCAAACTTCACGTCTAATTCCTGAAACGTTCGCTTTAATGGACATCGTTTCGGTAATAGTATCCGTGCTTACGGGTTGAATAAGTCCATATTCAATATGAAAGCTGAAGTCTTTCTGAGCTGAAAGTCATAGTGGAAGTGATGTAAGACCAAACTATTTTCTGGGGAAATTGAATCTTTCCCTGAGGTGGTTGCTAATATTGTTTTTAGCTATGCTTTGTTTTTATGTTCTGTGAAACTATGAAACAATCTGCAGGCGTTAAACTTCCAGCCTCTAGTCTAAACATAACACGAGGTGTTTTTCCTCCCAAATTGCATAAATAGCCTGTTCATTTGATGCCAACGAAGAATATGACGTTTCTTGAGATAACTCCTCCTGGAGGCATGTGCAAATGCATCACTTCGGAGAACATGTGGCGTCCAACACCACCCCCACCCCCCCAAGCCTTCCTTTTATCATTATCCTTACCCTCTCGTCGAGGCTTTCTGTCATGCTTTTAATCGAAGGCAGTTGTTTTAGAGACCTTAGAAGAATGTGTGCGCATGCTGGGGAGAGAAAGAAGAATAACGCCATTCCTGGCATATTCAAGCTCATAGTTGCTAGGTTCTTCTGCTGGTGTGCAGTGTAAGCAGCAGCTCAGGGGTGTGTTTGAGTCACACCGCAAGCCCGGTTGACATTTACGACAGACTCAGGATTTCCATGGGCACAGATAAACACACACGCATAACACGGGCATAGAAAAAAACATTTTCATGACGCAGTGATCTTGTCTTGTGCATGAGCTTGCACATTTACTTCATGTTCTGATGAGGAACCAAGTTAATCTTGTTACTGTGATGTGTGTGTGTGTGTGTGTGTGTGTGCGCGTGTGCGCGCACATGTATTTGCCTGGACTTGTCCAGCTTTAATAAAGTAAAACATGACTCGGGCAAAAGAGGTTGTGTGTGTGTGTGCGCGTGAGAGAGAGAGAGAAGCTTCTCAGCTGAGATGAATCCTGGTCATTCTTGTGTCATCGGGGGAAGTTTTTATTTGAGATTTAAAAGTTGAGAATTATGTCCGTTGTTGTCTTTGTTTCTCTTGTGGCTCTGTATGTGTTTCTCAGTGACATTTAGACTGAGGTCTGGTGCAGATACAACACTCATTTCTCCCAATACAGCAACAGCTCCAAACAAGAGAAAGGGAAAGGATTAGTGACTAACAGTCAACAGTGAAAATATGAATCATTACCTTTAAAACTTTCCTCCTAATTTCCTTCCTTGGTCATGTCCCAACCTCTACGCATTCCCGGCTCATATGACAGCTACCAATCAGGGAAAGTGAAGGCTACCATGCGCATCCTCTAAGAGCCAATCATAACTGCTGCGTAACACGTTCATGTCACAAGTCACCGTGAGTGGTTAGTGTCTGTCTGATAGACAGGGCAGAAAGAGTGTCCCGTCCCTCCCACCCAGAGGGCATAGGCAGTTTTGCAGCATTGGCTCCTGGCCACAGATGGCTGTGGCACTGTCGGTATTGAGAGTCTGAATACGTTTCTGTGGTGCCACCCAGGAGCCATGTTTTATCTGCTAACGAAAACTGTTTTGGGGTGGTTTTAATCTACAGCGTAAGACCGATCCGAGGAATTTACCAGACGTTATGTTAACGTCTTGCACTTGCATAAAGTACAGCCTCATGCCTCATATGAGCGACGGTCCATCATTTGATCGCTTGCTCTAGTGAGAGTGCAGTTCGTTTACATTTCCTTTTCTGCTGGTGTAAACACACAGTAAATTGTGTGTGTGTGAGTGTGTTTCTGGACTCCTATGATGGTTCTTGTGTAGTGACTGAATTCGTGGCTTGTTTGTTGCATCTATGTAGAGCTCTAGAAACTGGAGTAAGTCATATATTTTATATTCAGTGCACGTCAAGAGCATATTTCTTTTTCATTTTGATCGTTACGGCTCATGTAGCTCATGAAATCCAGTATCTCAAATGATTAGAATATTTCTTTGGTGAACAGCCAGCCTTTTCAGCAACGACCTTCTGTGTGGCCTTGTGGAGGGTGTTGATGACCGTCTTCTCCACAACTCAAGTCGAGTCAGCAGTCTGAACCCTGATTGCAACCCTGAGTGTGCTGAACTAGACCATGAGATCCACGTCACATACAGTACTTACTGTTTGAGATACTGGATTTCTGATTTACATGGTCTGTAAGGCATAACGATCAAAATGAACACAAAATGGCTAGAAATATGTCACTTCACATGTAATGAGTATAAAATAAAAGACAGTTTACCTTTTTCAAATTAAATTCTGATCAAATGTTTTTGAGACGCACTAGTAGATGCAGTAGAAGTCTGAAACTTGAAGAGGTTTAAGGACGTGAGATGTACTGATGGAGAGGTGTGTGTGTGTGTGTGTGTGTGTGTGTGTGGTTAACATGGTTATTTGCAGTGGGTTATGTAACTGTGCTCATGCTGATAATGTGCAAACACTTGCATTGTGTTTGCATAGCTTTGCATTGGAAGGGAGCATGGTAACCTGTGACTTGCATTTTTCTCCAGCCAAAGGTCAAAAAATGTGTGTGTTCACATCTTGTTCACATGATGGTTTACGCTTCAATGCCGTTTTTTTTTTTATAACATTTTTTTTTTTTTTTAAACGAACACCAGGTAAGTCGGTCATTTAATTTAAAAGCACAAGCCCTGACCCTGGAGACTCCTTCCATAAATTCTTAATCATGTCGTGGTGTAAATCTTCACCATATCACTGATGCATTTGTATTTGCATAACTTATTATTAGCCTTAGATTTGCATGATGTAGAACATCCAGCATACAGATCCCTGCAAATGAAATTATAACGTATATAAACCATGATTTTAGCCAAAGATGTGCTATTAAGAAGATCGGTTTGTTTGACATCACGGCTGCCATGCATGCTTCAGTAATATTCCGACCACCGTTCTGTGTGTATATACAGGGGTTAGACAATGAAACTGAAACACCTGTCATTTTAGACTACAATAATTTATTAGTATGGTGTAGGGAATCCTACAGCGTCAATTCGTCTTGGGAATGAAATCTACAAGTCCTGCACAGTGGTCCGAGGGATTTTAAGCCATTTTTCTTGCAGGATAGTGGCCAGGTCACTACGTGATGCTGGTGGTGGAAAACGTTTCCTG